>CAJHQQ010002715.1:0-59299 GCA_905132885.1 Moricandia moricandioides
ACACATGTATGTATAAGCATGCACTTATACAAACATATTTGAATTATAAAGAAAACAACTCGCACGGCAAAAATCATTGTGACTTTTGGTATCTATATAAAGGTTACATTGCATGAGCTTACGAAGCCAACTTAGAGATCATACCACACTAAAGTTACTAGGACTTAAAAAAACACTTAAACATGTCTCTTCCGTTTGTAACTCTTCTTCTATTGATATTTCAACATCGTCGTCTTATTTCATCTCTCTTGCACACTCCAAGATCCCTCGACTTGGGATTTCCCCCAAAAATGCTAAAGAATGCACCTGATGCACCAACACAAAAACTATACGACTCTGATCTAAAAATGTTCTACTTTAATCAAACTCTCGACCACTTCACATTCACACCAAAAAGCTACATGACATTTCAACAAAGATACGCTATCGATTCCAAATATTGGGCTGGTGCTAAAGCTAATGCACCAATATTAGCGTTTCTTGGAGAAGAATCGTCGTTAGATTCTGATTTGTCTGCCATCGGTTTTCTCCGTGATAATGGTCCTCGTTTCAAAGCACTCCTGGTCTACATAGAGGTTTGTATGTGTGGCTATATATACATGTGCCATTAGATTCATCTTTAACATTGCTTTTATGAAAATCATATCATATATAATGCAGCATAGGTATTATGGGAAGACGATGCCATTTGGATCGGCAGAAGAAGCATTGAAGAACACGAGTACGTTGGGGTATTTGAACGCAGCACAAGCTTTAGCAGACTATGCAGCGATTCTCTTGCATGTTAAGGAGAAGTATTCAACCAAACACAGTCCTATCATTGTCATAGGAGGATCATATGGTGGAAGTAAGTCCATGTTCACCGTTACACATATATGGAAAATATCATAACCATAACCTTTGTGCCTATGGTGTATAGACGCAGTTACCCTTGAACATTTTACTGCCATTATGGTATTTTGTCTATTTGACATAGTTACCATTTAACATTTTACTAAGTTTACTATATGAAATCTTGCTTAGAATTAAAGCCGGTCTTGAAGTTTCGGGATCTTTTTCAAAAAAAAAAAAACAATTGATAGTTTTCACGTCAAAATTTATATACATAATATAAGCATCATCTCAAATAACTGTAGAATAAATGTAAATATAATTTGTAACCTTGAAGGTATAAAAATATGCATAAAATATAATATCACAATCTCTTTATCTTAGTTTTATATTAAGTTTATGTATATATAAATAAAAATATAAGTTTATATCCTTCAAAGTATAAAAAATGCTAATTTTTTATTTATATACTTATTTTTTCTGTCAGTTCTTCTTTTTATTTAACGTATAATATGTTTTATTATATATAATTATATTAATAGATAATGTATACAAAAAAAATTTCCAGAACCCCACAAACTGAGGATTCCATTCAAATGTTTCAAGTTACATGGGTCAAGCCCGGCTCTGCTTAGAGTGGAGTATTCTACCTCATGATCTCACTTAATCTGAATGATAATATTAAATAGCATTACATGATAAGAAAGTAAAGGAATAATCATTTATTTGATGTTTCTTGGTGCACAAAGTGTTAGCGGCATGGTTCAGACTAAAATACCCGCACATAGCACTCGGAGCATTAGCATCTTCAGCTCCCCTTCTATATTTTGAAGATACTCGCCCAAAATTTGGTTACTACTATATCGTAACCAAGGTCATCAAGGTAATAATCAATAACTATTCAGTTATTCAATTACTACAGAACATAATAATACATATGCTTTTTCTATCATATTAATTCCTCATTAATTTTTTTATGTTGATTAATTCGAGTATACTGATTATATCTTTTTTTTTCTTCTTCCATATATTCCACAAGGGAACGAGTGAGAGATGTTATAACACAATCCGTAAATCTTGGAAAGAAATCGATAGAGTTGCCGCCAAACCCAATGGTCTCTTAATCCTCAGCAAACAATTCAAAACTTGCACGTAAGAAAAGACTTATTTTGTTAAAAATTAAAATTCAACTTAATCTACAATTTATACGTAATCTCGTGACTCATCCATACAATTATATATCCAGTCCATTGAACGGAAGCTTCGATATAAAAGACTTCTTGAGTACAATATACGCCGAAGCAGTTCAATACAATCGGGGTCCCAGTTATAGTGTGACCAACGTGTGCAACTCAATAGACAACAACCCACCAAACCGTAAAAATGGTTTACTTGATCGGATCTTCGCAGGTGTTGTCGCTTTACTAGGCAACCAATCTTGCTATGATACCAATATGTTTGCGTACCCTACAAACAATAATAAAGCATGGAGGTGGCAGGCACGTACACTTCACGTTACAAAAAAAAATATTGAAACCTGATAAAAATGTATACGTAAAATATTGTATTTGATTTTAATTTTTTCTAAGAGATAAAGACCAAAATAGACCTAAAAAAGTTTTTGTCCCAAAAATAACACCCAAAGAGAAAAGTGACCAAAATAGACTTTATTAAAGGATGTAAATATATATTTATACATTTGGGTTAACTAATCTAAACTTAGGGTTTAGAGTTATGGGGTGAGGGTTTTGGAGTTGATTTTTAAAAATTAAAAAAATTAAAAATATTAAAATTTTCAAAATAAAAAAGGTCTATTTTGGTCATTTTTTCTCTCAAGTGCTATTTTTGTGACAAAAACTACAAAAAATGTTATTTGAGAGATTTGCCCTTTTTCTAACCGTTGCCTCATGAAATGATTATTATATAGACCTGCAGCGAGATAGTGATGCCGGTGGGATATGACAAACAAGACACGATGTTCCCAACAACACCATTTAACATGACCAGTTACATTGAGGAATGTAAAGCTTATTATGGTGTCCCTCCTCGGCCACACTGGATCACGACGTACTTTGGTATTCAGGTATATAATTTAAACAAAAAAAAAAAACTTTCGGTAACGAAGTATATATTATAAGTTAACAAATCTCAAACTCATATATATTATCAATGTCATCAAGTTTGGGGCACAAATCACATAAGCCATCATTTATAATAAAAACTGCCTTTTGAATTGTATTTTTGGATTCTTTAGTATTGTTACATTCTTAATTTTGTGTTTAGGTGTAAGAAAATAAAATGGACCAAGAGATTTTAATATCGCTTTGTATTTCCGTTATTTGGACCGATATTAATGTTACAATAGTTTAGTAGTTTTGATAAAGTCAAATCAGCTAGACCTTACTTTCAAATGCTATATATATATATATTGCAGGATGTGAAGTTAGTCCTCCGAAAATTTGGGAGCAACATCATTTTCTCTAATGGATTGTCAGATCCTTATAGCGTCGGCGGGTAATAACATAATACATATTATTGATTAAATTTTTTTTATATATATACAAACGTTTTACGGGGTTTCTTTTTAAATATTTTTTCAGAGTTTTAGAGGATATTTCAGATAGTGTAGTCACCATCAAATCAAATAATGGTAAATTTTCATTTAAATAACGCATATATTCAACAAATCGTTTAAGAATAGGATGAACTCCCATGTAATTTTAATAAATATGAAATGAGCAGGTTCACATTGTCAAGACATTGTGATGAAGAGGGTAGGAGATCCGGAGTGGCTGGTGATGCAACGAGAGAAAGAAATTAAAATAATTGAATCTTGGATTTCAACGTATCAAAAAGATTTAAGAGCTCTTAACATATCTATCTAAGTTTGGTTATAATATACACAAAATATATAAAATAAATCAATAATTGGTGCTTGTATTGGTTGAGAGGCATGGTTAAATGAAGATCCATATAAAAGCCAGTAAACACTCTGAATCTTATTACTGTATTTCTCATAGACCACATTGGATCACCGCAAATTATATTATTCTCTCTGTTCCATGTTTTAGAAAAAAAAATTGTTTCACAAAAACAAATTTTTTATATGTTTCTATAAAAATATTGTAAACTTTTTAAAAATTAATTAGCTTTGTTGAATTATTATTGATTAAAAATAACAAAAAAAATATATTTATTATAATAATTAATTGTGTTTTTTAATATGCATGAAAATATTAAAAATCTATTTTTATAAAACATAGGAAAGTATATAATAACTTTGAAGTTATATTTTAGTATTTACTCCTTTCCATCATTAATAAATTAGGATCGTCAAACTATATATTATTCATGGGCTTACACGATAAGGGCCGACTTTTTTGTGAACGTATCATTAACGAAATTTGCCATAATCTGAGTTTTATAGAACATGGGCTCAATTTACAAGGCTCTTCTTCTTTGAGAGTTTTTCTTGGCCACCATAGAGTTTTGAATAAAGAGTTTCCATAGTTCTTCGAAGTTTAAAGACTTCACTCATCAAGCGACCAGAACATATAGTACCATACTTTGTTCGTCATTATTATAAATGTTTTGACTAAAATAAGATCTATAGAAATATTTTGTGTTGACACCAAGAAATTTATGTTCAAGTTAGTTGATATCTAATCATACAGTGTCTAGACCAATAAAATTTGCATTAATACAAGACAAAACATTACAAAACAAATGTTGATTACAAGCTAAAGGTGAAGTGAAGATAAATTAATAGGTTTTAACAAAAGCAGTTCTTTATGAATCGATTGGCCTCGAAACAACATAAAAGGCATTCCCATGGAATGTGACACCGCACCTTATAACTTAGCCACAAAGAAAAAAAAGTATTGCTTATGTTTTGTATCTTTTTGTTTGAATGAATTGGTACAACTGATTTACAGTAACTTTTAAACTCTTAATATACAGTAAAACATATCAAAGGTGAATCAATATGTAACGAACTAAAAACTATCTACAGTAAAAAAATTACCAATTAATAATGTTAGAATTGTGATATTTTATTAATTTATAGAGTTCTTAATTTACAAAAAAGAAAATCTATTTTAAAATTTATTTTTTCTAAACTCAAACAATATTTGATTTTAGTGTATATATATTGATTAAATTTTTGAAATTTGTTATTCATATTGTTTAATGATATTACTTGGTGTATATAATATATGTTTTACATAATTTATATCTGGTTTTTGATATTTTTTTACTAAATCTCACCAAAATATATTGATTATTAAAAAAATATAAAACTAATTCTATTATGAATATAAAATAAAAAATATAATGGTTTGTGTACTATATAATATGTATATACATATAAATTGTTAATTTATAATTTTAATGAGACCATATATTTACAAATATTTTTTTTATTTTATTATTTATCGATTTATATCATATTTTGAATCGGTTAAATTTGGAATCAGAAATTTTTATTAATTTATGATATTTATTAATTTATAAATTTTTTATTGTATGCTTTCATAGATAACAGAAAGAATCTCAAAATCAAATCGGAAATTAACAGTGGTTAACATAGCATCTAACTGGATTACTATTAGTACTAAGTTTTTGTTTGATCCTTTCTCTCTCTCTACTTGATTCGGTTGTCAGTTTCCAGTTTACACACATAGCATATATTCTTTAACATTAAACCTTAAGGGATTTCTTTATCTTCTGGTTTCAACTCAACTGTTTTTGTTGCACAAAACCAAATGTTTTTTTTTTTAAATGTACAAGGGCGGTATAGGGAAAAAATGTCGAAAAATGTTCAATTTTTTCCTTTTTTTTTTATATTATAGATGAGGAAAAAAAGAGAAAGGAATATTAAAGCAAAATGCGTGAAATCATTGTAATGTGGGTTCTACAAAGTTGTATCAATCGGAAAAAGAAGAATAGAAATGGGCATGATTTGAGCTGTTTCCCTAAAAACTTAAGACCATCCCATCTGTAAGTTTAATTAATTATATACTCTTCACGTCAATAATGTAACACAAAACATCTCCTACCTCATCCATATATAATACTTATCCGAGGAGGGTACTACTTGAGATAAATCCGACTAATTCAAAAAACTCTACCAGTGAAAGAAACGCATTATGCAGATCACAACACAATTTGTTTAAACAGATAAAACTAAGATTACGCATTATGTGGTTTAGGTAGACAGAAAAAAAATGAAAACAAAGCGAAAGGAGATGATGCCAAGAACCTTCCATTGACTGGTCTTCCTTTTTTTTTTTTGATGAGAAAACAAATCCTTGTTTGCATATAGTATAGTTTACCTTTTGTTGTAATTACTTGTATGTTAAGCAACTATATGGTTTTTATATATTTTATAGTATTCTTTATAGAATTTGTAGACTAAACCCCTCACTAAACTCTGAAATAAAACATAAAATTATCTTATTATATAGAAATCTATAGATTTATTGTTCACTAAAGATAATACTTTTCTTATTATAAACAGCATCCATTAATCAAATCATATAAACCTCCTACAACATGTAGTTATGATTATTTTCTTACCTGTTTTATCACAATATAATAATTTGATTAAAACACATGTGATTATGGAGAAATCTACACTGGAACATCTTCTGTTTAATTAATCCACTCTGTACTTCTCTCTCTTTCTCAAAAGAAGCGACGACAGTAACAAAACAAATCTGCAAATCCTCTGTTTTCCTGAAACTTCAAGACCGACGACGATCATAACATTTTACAAATCTGCGGCTTATTTCTCCATTCTATGTCTGCCCAGAATGATAAAGTTTTGATCTTTTCGTTTTCTGACGATATATAGAGAGAGATCTTTGTCACTTGTCACCACTTGGAGACCATACCACACCTCGTGGGAAGCTATGGCGGCTGTTCTGTTTTCAGCGGCTATTCTTGTTTGTTTATTACCGGTTTCAGCTTTGTCCTACGGTTTCCCGGCGGCCCTGAGACTTGAAAGAGCTGTTCCGGCGAATCACGAGATGGAAATCAGTCAGCTCAAGGCGCGTGATAGGGCCAGACACGGCAGGTTGTTACAGTCTCTCGGCGGAGTAGTTGATTTCCCCGTCGACGGAACTTTTGATCCTTTCGTTGTTGGGTAATCTAAAGTTTCCATCTTTATTGCTTACAAGGTGTTTGAGTCGTTGTCTGTTTTTTGTCTTAACCAAAAGGTTGTTCTTTTTTGTTTGGTCGTGTTCTACTTATGCTTTGAATGTTTAAAACAGATTATACTACACCAAACTGCGGTTGGGATCTCCTCCAAGAGACTTTTATGTACAGATTGACACAGGCAGTGATGTTTTGTGGGTTAGTTGTGCTTCTTGCAATGGCTGTCCTCAAACCAGTGGACTCCAAGTAAACCTTCTCATGTCTTTTTTTTATATATTTTTGAATTCTCTGGTTTGAGATTAATGTGCTGCTCTGTTTTTGCAGATTCAGTTGAATTACTTTGATCCAGGGAGCTCAGTAACAGCGACGCCGATCTCATGTTCTGACCAAAGATGCAGCTGGGGTGTTCAGTCCTCTGATTCAGGATGTTCTGTTCAGAACAACCTTTGCGCTTACACGTTTCAGTATGGTGATGGAAGTGGCACCTCAGGGTTCTATGTCTCTGATGTCTTGCAGTTTGACATGATTGTGGGAAGCTCTCTTGTCCCAAACTCAACGGCTCAGGTTGTGTTCGGGTGAGTTATTTCAGCAGCTTCGTTGTTCATAGCCATCCATATAGGCCACTACAACTGACTTTGCTCTTTCTGGAACAGATGCAGCACCTCACAGACGGGTGATTTAGTGAAGTCAGATCGAGCTGTTGATGGAATCTTCGGGTTTGGGCAACAAGGAATGTCTGTGATCTCTCAGCTTGCGTCACAGGGAGTAGCTCCTAGAGTGTTCTCACACTGCTTGAAGGGAGAGAATGGAGGTGGAGGCATATTGGTTCTTGGAGAGATTGTGGAGCCAAACATGGTTTTTACTCCACTCGTTCCTTCACAGTTAGATCTCTTTGTTCCTCTAAACTGTTTCATTTCAAAAGAACTGTTCAAATGTTAACTAGAAAGTGACTGATGGCGTCTGGAAATTTTCAGGCCTCATTACAATGTGAATCTGCTGAGCATCTCAGTGAATGGTCAAGCTTTACCTATCAATCCATCTGTCTTCTCCACATCAAACGGTCAGGGAACAATCATCGATACTGGTACAACATTGGCCTACCTTTCTGAAGCAGCCTATGTTCCTTTCGTTGAAGCTGTAAGTCCTTAAACTCGCTGTATCATTTTGATATCACTGAACCATCTGGTACATGTAGTTACTGTAACTGTGTACTTTATTAGCTCTGCAGTTTTGTCTAGATAGCTTATCTAATATGCAGTCTTTCTTTTCAGATTACAAATGCTGTTTCGCAGTCTGTGAGACCCGTTGTGTCTAAAGGGAATCAATGTTACGTATTAACCACAAGGTTCATACCATCTCTAAGCATGTCTTCTTATTAGTACTATCAATATAGTGAAAAATGCTGAAACATTTTGTTTGGTTACTGTAATTAATGATCAGTGTCGCAGACGTGTTTCCACCAGTAAGCTTGAACTTTGCCGGTGGAGCATCCATGTTCTTGAATCCTCAGGATTACCTCATACAACAAAACAACGTCGTAAGTAACTTACATCAAAACTTTTTATAGGAATCTGTTTTAATTTTTCTCTTTTGCTATAACATTAGTCTTTGGACTCTGCTCTCTAGGGAGGTACTGCAGTGTGGTGCATCGGTTTTCAGAGGATACAGAATCAAGGGATCACAATCCTTGGAGGTAAACCACAAAGCTTAAGCCTTTACGTTTTTGTTAGCACAGAAGCATATGTTCTCATCTTTTGTTCTGCAGATTTAGTTCTCAAAGACAAAATCTTTGTCTATGATCTGGTCGGGCAGAGAATCGGATGGGCGAACTACGACTGTAAAAAATCTAAACCCTCCCTATAAACTCAAACGTGAACCAAAAGCAATCTCATCTTTAAACACTAACAAATCTCTCAGCTTCTTTCAGGTTCAATGTCTGTAAACGTCTCTGCGACTAGCAGCAGTGGAAGAAGCGAATACGTGAACGCAGGACAGTTTAGTGACAATGCGGCACCACAAAAGATGTCTTTGGACATTGTTGGAAACACTCTAAGGGTTTTACTAATGGTTATAAACATGTTTTTATAGCACACAGCTTTTACAGATTGGCCTTTGTACACTGTTTGATATGGTCCATGGTGTGTTGTTTGTGGTCGCTGGAGAGTAATTGTCTCCCGGCCGGCGAAGCCAAGCAGAAGTAAAGTTTAACTTCTTTGTTTGTTTGTTACATTCTAATTGTTATAGTTTCGGATGTAAATAATTCGTTTCTTAGTGGTGTTTGTGTATCTCTTTTTTTTTTTTTTTTTTTCTGATCCAAGGCACTATTTTGGTATCAAGTATAGTTTTAAAGTTATTAGATATTCAATATCCAAGAGCATAAAAGAATATGAAGTACATCAAATGACCAGAGGGAACTGCATTGCTCAAAACACTAATCTCTTTGTCAACTACTGATCAAGCGGCTTCAACAGTAGTGCCCTTAAACCCTAAAGGGACTAACCCTTAAACAAATTTCAAACCTTTGAGTCAAAATTAGGCATATGCATTTCGGTTTTAGAGACATAGGATTCATTCGGGTATTTTAAAAATTTAGTGCAGTTTCCGATTTAGTTCGAATAACAATGGATAAATACTCTAAAAAATTGTACGTTCAATTCAGTTATGGACAATTCTGATTTTTTGGATAATTTCTATTAATCAATTTGGGTAAAAATTTTGCATAGTTCGAGGGGCAGTTTTTTAAATAGTCGTTTTTAATTTTTTGTCATCAAAATAGTCCTTAAAAAAATAACTAAAATAATCTTTTCTACTTTGAAAATTTTAATATTTATTTTTATTTTTAAAATTTAAAACCTTACCTCCGAAATTCCACCACATAAACTTTACATTGTAAGTATAAATTAGTTAATCATGAAAGTATAAGTGTATATTTACACATTTTAATAAAACTTATTTTATTCAATTTTTCTTCTTAAATATTATTTTTGTGATAAAAGCTTTTTAAAGTCAATCAAACAACATTTCTCTAGTTCGAAAGTTTCAGAAAATAAAATTGGGTAATCCGGTTTTCGGATAAAATATATGGTATTTCAGATAAAAAAATTTTTGGAATACAAAATATTATGATAATTCAATATTTTAGATAATTCAATCTATAAATAGTATTTAAAAGATATTTTGTTATTTCAAAACTAAATATAATTAATATTTTTAGATATATAAATTATATTTTAAAAGTCTGGTTACGAACTTCAATTTAAATTTTTTTATCTCTCCGTACGGTTCTGTTCCGCGTAACTATGTCATGCCTAGTCACAGTGACATGCCAATGGGTTTTAGACTACGTGTAGAAGGCCCAAACTAAAGGGTCCGTAGGTTTAATAAACTAAGAGAGACCCATACGTGTGTAGTGATAAGTTGGCGGGCATCGAACCCAGGTTACTCGCATAACAGATGGTAATAATTACCACAATGCTAAAACGACTTAATTCGACTAATCTGGTAATCTTCTTCAAATCTAGGGTTTTAAAGGGGTTTTCTTTCCTCCAAAATTGAATATCCGATTGAGATTCGCATTTAGCTTACTTTCTCGATTCGGGTTCGTGTCGGTTTGGTTTAACTCTGGCGATGGCGGATGAGAAGCACGGCGGAGGTCTAAGTGAAGCTAGCGATTACTCGTCAGAGGATGAAGGAACAGAGGATTACAGGAGAGGAGGCTATCATGCGGTGCGAGTCGGCGATACTTTCAAGAATGGATCTTATGTGATTCAGAGTAAGCTTGGTTGGGGTCACTTCTCCACTGTTTGGCTCGCTTGGGACACCCTAAGCTCTGTAAGCCCACTTTCTCTTCTTCAGAGTTAGTTTATCAGAGAATCGGTTTAGGGTTTTTGAAAAGGATCCTCCTTTGTAAGGACTAATGATTGCATTATAATAATAATGTTAAATGTGGAAGCTTTAGAGTTACAAGTTCATAAGTTTTGATCTTGCTTTCTTTTTGTTTATTAGAGAGATTCAGTTTAGGGTTTTAGAGAAGGAAGTTCCTTTGTTAGGATTGAGCTAGCTTACTGGATTGCTGTAAATTAAGAATGTTGAAGATGGAAAGGCATTGTGTCAGAGGTCCCAGTTCGAGGGATAGCTGGGACGAAACTAATATTATATGCTGTGGTTTCGGGCCTGGGGTATTAAGGGTTTCTGCTCGAACCTCCTAGTAATTCAAAAAAGAAGAAGATGGAAGCTCTTGTGGTTATAAGTTCACAAGTTTTATGTTTGGGATTTTCTGTTTATCATGTGGAATAGATGTAGATTTTGAACTTGCTTTCGATTCATTGTTTGTAGCGTTATGTAGCTTTGAAGATCCAGAAGAGCGCTCAGCATTACACTGAGGCAGCTATGGATGAGATAAAGATCTTGAAACAGATTTCAGAAGGTGATGTTGAAGATAAAAAGTGTGTTGTGAAGCTTCTTGATCATTTCAAGCACGCCGGTCCTAACGGGCAACATGTTTGTATGGTGTTTGAGTATTTGGGAGATAACCTCTTGTCTGTTATCAAGTACAGTGATTACCGAGGTGTTCCTCTTAGCATGGTTAAAGAGCTTTGTTTCCATATTCTAGTTGGGTTGGATTATCTTCACCGCGAGCTCTCTATTATTCACACTGATATTAAACCGGAGAACATTCTGTTATGTTCTACCATTAACCCTGAAGCAGATGCTCGGAAGTCTGGTACTCCTCTCGTTCTTCCAACCGATAAGGAGGAAACTGTTCCCGTTGAGAAAGAAAAACTCAAGAGTTACACGTACAGTGCAGATATGACTAAGAATCAGAAGAAGAAGATCCGTAAGAAAGCTAAGAAGGTAGTAGCTGAAGGATGCAGTGGAGAGGAAGGTTCAGAGGAAAATGAAAGATCTTCGACCTCCGAAGCAAGACCAGATGGAAACTCAACTGCAGAGAGTTCAGAAAGAGCAAAAGACTCAGAAAACGTCAGCCAAAAGAGTGGGAGCAATAGGAGAGGAAGTCGATCCACAAGGCGGAAGTTACTTGCGGATGTTGATCGGCAATGCAAGTTGGTTGATTTTGGGAATGCTTGTTGGACGTATAAACAGTTTACAAGTGATATTCAGACAAGGCAGTATCGATGTCCTGAGGTTATTCTTGGCTCAAAATACTCAACCTCGGCGGATATGTGGTCATTTGCCTGCATCTGCTTTGAGCTTGCCACTGGAGATGTTCTGTTTGATCCTCACAGTGGTGAAAACTTTGAAAGGGATGAGGTATATATATCTCTTACTTGCTCTTTTTAGTTCGTTGGGATCCAATACTGATGGACTTTGGTTTCAGGATCACTTGGCATTGATGATGGAGCTTCTTGGGTTGATGCCACGAAAGGTAAATCTGAGAAACACAGTGTTTAACTTATCAATCAGTATCGTCTCGAGCTTGGCATTGATGATGGACTTTTTTCTGATGCAGATTGCTTTAGGAGGACGCTATTCACGGGATTACTTCAACCGGCAGGGTGAACTAAGGCACATTAGGAGGTTACGGTTTTGGCCACTGAGCAAGGTTTTAATTGAGAAGTATGAGTTTAGCGAGGAAGACGCTGTTGCTATGCAAGACTTCATCACTCCCATTCTTGAGTTTGTACCTGAGAAGAGACCTACGGCTGCTCAGTGCCTAACGCACCCATGGATGAATCCTGTCCCTAGACCACTGAAACCATCATCAAGAGATGAGAATAAAACGAAGGAGAAGGATGAGAGGGAAGCCATGGAGGTTGGTGTTGGGAATATAGCCATTGATGGCTCAGAGTTTAAGGCCTCAGCAAGAGAAGGTCGTCAATCTGTTCGTGATCCTCGTACTTAAAAATAAATCCTACTGAAAAAAGTTTTGTATTCTGTTGAATCTCTTCCTTGGGAATCAAGTATTGATTTTTTTTTCCCTTCACTTGTTGAAAATAAAAGATTTGAAACTTGAGTGGCTTTTGAACCGATTGAGATGTTTCATAACATTACCAAATAGCATAAGCAGTTATGGCATTAGCTTACAACTCATCTAGGTTCAATGGAAATATCTATGAACTCACCTTTCTCTAATAAGTTACTAGTACGGGGACTAATGGCACAATGTAAATGAGAGCTATATAATATCACATGATTAATATGAGAAAATTACAATTCTACCATAAGTTTAAAACCACTTTGTAACTTTATTTTTAGTGAATGATAATTTTCAAAAATACTTTTAAATTATGGTGAAAATAAACTAAATAATTTTTTAAAAATATTTATAAAACATTAGAAATTCAACCTCATCTCTTCAACAATAAACCCAAAACAATAATCACTAAACTGTAAGTAATATATTTTTGATAATGTGTATTTGATAAATTAATACTTAACTTATGTTATTTTTAGCAATTTTTCAGTAATATGTAGGTCAGAAAGTGAAACATTAATTAGTACAGGGACTGTTCAGAGAAATAGGTAAAACATATGTTCGAACGGAAATAAGGGCAGGAGGAGAAACAAAGCAGAGAGAGAGAGAGAGGTTCAATGGAGGAGGACGATGAAGTGAAGCAAAGAAGTAAAGTTGAAGAAAAACATTATGATGAAAGAAGAGAAGAAGAAGCAGAAATGAATTGTCCCTCGCATCATCCTCCACCTCCGCCTGATGAGGTAAAGCTCCGCCGTGACTATTCGCTCGATAATCTCCCTTTGAGCTAAAAGGTAGTTTCATCATACTTTACTAAATTGGATTGAAAGTTCTGACCTTTCTATGTTTTTGCAGTTGTTCGACATTGATACTACAGTTGATCCTAGCTATATAATCTCACTGATAAGGAAGCTCCTCCCAATCGATTCCGGCAGTGAAGAATGTGAAAATATCACTGAGGCAAAGCAAAACCAGCGTGTGAGTGCCGTTGAAGGTGTTGTAGCTCGGTCTGGAGATGGGTTTGTGGATATTTCCAATGGTGAACCGGAGAGCATGGACATTGGAGGTAACAATAAAGAATCCACTTCCGAGGAGAAGGACAATGTTAGTTCATCAGTGGAAGAGGCATGGGAAGATCATGGTTGCGTTTTGTGGGATCTTGCTGCCAGTACAACCCATGCTGAGCTTATGGTAATAGTTTAGACTTTGAAGTAATGCCTTTGAACAGTTCTTTTCTTTTCTCTGAACGTTGTAATGCTGAGTAGTAGCACTGGTCTTAAGATGAGAATATGTGAAAGCAATCACTAGTTTCCTTGTAAAGAAGAGAGCAGATTGGTTCCGTGTAGTAGCTTTTGTAATATACTACATGGATCTATCTATTGACTCTACCCACTGGAAGTTGTGATTATTTTCTTATTCTGGATTTGGCTTTGCAGGTACAGAACTTAATTTTAGAAGTTCTTCAGGCAAACCTTTTAGTTTCAACATCTCCCCGCATTCGAGTAAGAAACTCAGTATATATATGATAAATGGTTTTAAGTCTAATCAGTTCTTGTTTATCTGTCTTCCTGAATGATTTTATTTCTTTTTTTTTCCGTTTGGGCTTGCAAGGAAATCTGTCTTGGGATTATTGGGAACCTTGCTTGCCATGAAGGTCTGTTGAAACACATTGAGTCTACATCCGGACTCGTCAATATACTTGTGGGGCAGTTGTTTCTTGATGATACTCAATGCCTAAGTGAAGTCTGCAGGCAATAAATCAAATTTGTGAACGTTAAATGCAGATTCATGCTCGATCAGTTGTTTAGATTATCTAACTATCTGACATGTGTATTCCAATAGGATACTCACCACAGGTCTCTGTGGAGCTGGATGCACTTTTTGGGCCGAGTGTTTGCAGTCTGATGATATACTGCGCCGTATTTTGTGGATTGCGGAAAATACCTTGAATCCTCATCTTACTGAAAAGGTAACTTCTTATTAATTGTGCTTGTAACTCAGTGGTACTTGCACTGAACGACTTGATGGTTGGTCTAACTGGTGAATCTTATGTCTAAATGATTTCCATTTTTGCACAGAGTGTAGGGCTATTGTTATGTATCTTAGAAGGTGAATCAGAGGTTGGGAAGCTATTGATCCCTTCACTAATGACTCTAGGTTTGACGACTCTGTTGATCAATCTTCTTTCCTTTGAAATGAACAAGTTGACCAAAGAAAGAGTTCCAGAAAGGTATGGAATAATATAAACTCATTTTAAGGGTCATCAGGTGTTAGTAAATGGCATTCCTATTCTCGCAAAAACAAACAGATGTTATGCTTAACCATATAGTCTGTACACTTGTTTATGGTTTCAGGTACCCCGTCCTTGAAATGATTCTCCGAGCTATTGAAGCCCTTTCTGCTTCAGATAGTCATTCTAAAGATATTTGCTCCAGCAAAGAACTTTTTCACCTAGTCTCTGATCTTATGAAACTTCAGGACAAAGCCGAGGTACTTTGGTTGATATGAAGCTTTCCACTGAGTAGATCTTAAGTTGTAATTTAATAAACTCGACTTCACTTCACTGTAGGTGGCAACATGTTGTGTTACTGCAGGAGTTTTGACCGCAAATATTCTCTCTGAGACAGTCAGTTTCATTCCAGAAGTATCGCAAGGTTAACTAATTACTTTTAATTCATGTCATCTGCATAGAGTTGGTTGTTCAACTGATGATTCATGTCTTAATCTGACACTAAGAATCTGCACGAGCAGATTTTTCTTTCTTGGAAGGTTTAATCAGTACTTTGCCATTTGCTTCGGATGACATACAAGCAAGAAGAGCTCTTTGGAGCGTTATTGCGATGTTACTTGCCAGAGTTAATGAGTCAGAGATAAACACATTTTCTCTGAGACAGTACATGTTGGTTTTGCTAAGGAACTCGGATGTTATAGAAGATGATCTCCTTGATATCCAACTAGAAGAATCAAACGAGGAGGAGTCCCAAAACTCATTCCCTTCCCAGGGAAAGTCAAGCGCGCGGAAAATGGCTGTATCCACTCTTATATTCCTCAGTTTCTGCTGCTCCTTTCTAGTTTCTTTTAAAGTTAGCCTGCATAGATCTTTTCTTGACCTTTAGCAACAACAGATACAAAAGATTGAGTCGATGTTGAACAACTGGAATATTCGCAAGGAGACTTTGCAGAAGGAAAACATGAACGGGAACTGCTCTGTAAACACAGCTGATGTTCAAAGGCTATCAGATTGCTGTCAAAGATATATCAAGTAAGCTTTTCTCCATCTCAAGTTACTATAACATTTGTTTTGCACTCAACTACTTTTTCAAGTGATCCAGAAATCTGAAACTCAAAACACTTATCAATTGATCTTATGGTTCCATAGACTTGGGTCTTGTTTCAAGTTTCATTCAGCTCTCAGATTGTAGTTTTAATTGGAAACATTCGGATTGACTTGATTCATAATTTTCTTCTTTCTCTATTGTAGATCAGTTGAAGGGTCTTAATTCATGGGGAATCTTTCGCTTGAAAATTTTCAATCTTCTCTCCTTTTCATGGTCAGCCAAGGCATCATCACACATTTGATAACATGAATTAGTAAGCTTCAAGAAATCACTGAGCTTATGAACAGTTTATATAATCTGGTTAGAATTTGCCTGTGTTCCTCATGTTCATAGATCAATCAAGACATTGTCTGATAAAATGTAAACCAGAGAAAGAGATTTAAGAAAATATCTCTAGATATAAATCTCGATTTTGTCTTAAAAATTCAAATGGGCAAAAACAACAACAAATAGTGGAAGTAACAATCTTAAGCCATAGTCAAAAACAACAATGGTTTTGACATGATGGTAGAGTTGAAAGAGAGAGAGAGAGAGAGAGAGAGAGAGAGAGAGAGAGAGAGAGAGAGAGAGAGAGAGAGAGAGAGAGAGAGAGAGAGATGGATTATTAGGAGATGAGAGAGATGCCAGAGATCAAGAGATTGTCTGAGAGAATCTTGTTAGCAGCTTCTGTTGGATGAAACCCGTCCCAAAACACATACTCAGTTGCATTACTACATGTCCCTACTGATTCAGGATTACACAGTATTGATGTCTCTAGTAGTCCTGTTCCACAACATGCTCGTCTTGCCTCTGCAAATCCTGAACATTACATAAACACTAATCTTAATCATGATACCAATACGAAACTCTCTTTAATTCTGTAAAACTTGAAATACCAAATTCTGATGGCCTTGTAGCCAGATCATAGAGAGGCTGATAGATGTCAAAGACGACTAAGTTGAGTCCAATGAGGCTTCTCTTAAGATCCTGAGACGTTGCATTGAGTTTCCTGTTGAAGGAGACTGCGTCGTTGTTAAGACTCTCTGAGCATCCACCCTCGTGTGGACCTGCCACTGTTATGGCAGCAGGTAAACATCCCAGCGGCGGAAGCGTTGTCACTCCTATCCTTCTTGCTCCTAAAGAATGTAAACTCTAAAAGAAAACTAATAACGATTTAGTAAACTACATTAAACAAGGAAGTGTATATATATGTAACCTGAATGAAGTTGGAGTATGAGAGCATAAGGAGATCAGAGAAGTCATCAGGTGAGTGGACTTTGTAGAGGAGAGGGTTGATATAATAGTTCTGTATGAAGTCACTGCTCCCTGCACTGACGACATAAATGCCATCTGAGATTATGGAAGTGGCGTTTGCGTTACTGGAAGTGGCGATTTTTTGGATTCGACTTATGTAGTCTTTGTAATGTTCTAGCTGTTGCGGTAATGATATTGCACTCTATCATGACAAAAACGTTATCAGTAAAAAGAAAATTAATTTGTTCAATAAGTTAGAGGAGTGAAACAGAGATGTGATAATATATAGAAAATTGAGGTGAAAATGGTACTAACATAGAGCTTGGCTGTGCCATCGTAATAACCAGATGCTGCAGAGGCAAAGTTGGCTCCAATCAGAAGGTTTCTGCCTTTTGCCTTTTTGCTTAGATAGGCTTGTGGGTATGATGTGAATCCAAGATTCTCAGCTGCACAAACACATAAAATTACTTCAAATAATTAAAGGGAATTTTCTACAAATATATTGTTACAAATTATTCATCTTTATCTTAATTAAAGAGATATTTTCACAAATATATTGTTTCTTAAAAGATAACAGACTCTTAGATTAATTAGAATCTTCAATTTTACATTCCAAAACTTTACCCCATCTCTCAACTTTAAACAGTAAATTTTAGATTAATTAATCCTAGTGTTCTAAATATTGGTACTGCATGCAAATACAATCCAACCGTTAGTTTGCTTATTCACTTTTTTTTTTAAATTACTAGGAAGTTCAACCGAAGACCTAATCCCCTCAAATTTTAAAACCATAACATGTAATATTGATTTCGTCTCAACGGTTATTTGAATTAGGATCTCTGACACAATGGTCAAGGTCCTTTTCAGTTAAGCTAATGACCTCTGGTCATATGCTTATTCACTTTTTTGCTCAACTAGTTTTTTTTTATCTATGTTGAAGTATTAATCAAGTGATGGCTCATAATTATGTAACATGGTGTTTACTAGGATCCACACATATCAATTTCTCTCTAGTGTATATGTTACTCTAGTATAGGTTCAGTTACAACAATTACTCTCAGGAATCAACTAAATAATTCTGCAACTAAATGATCTTTGAATACATGCATAATGTATATATAACATATATTGCATGTATTATACGCATGCATGGATGTATACATCATCATGTTGAATCTAGCTATACGTATCAATCAAATTAATGAAGAAGAAGAGAATGGTACCGGTGAAGTCAGTAGCTAGCTTTCCATTGCAGAAGCGTCCGGTGGGTGAATGGGTTGTGAAATCTCTTCCATAAGGAGGGAAATTAGCTTTGACGATGGTGTAGATATGATTGTTGTTTCCCACATCAACCACCGAGTCACCAAATATGAACATCGATGGAACCAGCGGCTGTGTTAGTCACCACAGTTACCTCAAGAACCATTAAAGATCCAATAATCACGTAAAGATTTAACCAAGTTCCTACCAACTCTTTCGAGAAATCCATCATGATGATGATGATGTATATTTGTTTCTGCTTTGGATGCTTATGTGAGTAGCATGAGAGTTTGTATGTAGTTTTGCATGCAATGGTTGTTTATATACTACAAACACTTGGGTGATTGTATTAAATGTAACATAACTAGGTGAAGTAATGTGTCTTGTATATATACACACAATGACACAAAGCAGAGGTGATATGTCTCTATTGGCCTGAAAAAAAAAGTGGAAACACTTAGCAGAGAGACTCACTGATCAAGAAAGTAGTTGTGAGGGTCGGGTGCATTGATTTGGAGCATCACATTTATAAGTTCAGTTACGTTATGTGTGCCATTTATTTGATTCTCAGAGGTCTATACGATTCATGCACACAAGACACGTCTCTGTAAAGTTTAAGTTACATTATGTGTTTCATTTATATATCTTCGAATGTCTACGATCCTCTCCCGGAAACAAATCAGAGAGAGCTCTCTCTTCCTTCGGTTTTGCTCCTCAATTAAAACTCAGAAAACTAAAACCATATACAGTATTGAAGTGAGGACACCATAGGTCACCCGTGTGTCACGGAACAACGCGATAACACATTCGCTTTGTCCTAAATTTTATAAAAAGCAAATGTGTATATATATATATATAGGTCTAATAGCTTCAAATTCTCAAAAAGAAAATGATTAGTATTTACTTCAAATTGTTTATGGTTTCTTAAATTTGAGGACCAAACTGATAAAAACTAATGAAGATACTGTTTCTATCTCTTTTGCATTCAAAATTATAAATTAGGTGATTATCCGTGCGTATGCGCGAAGTGAAATTTATATATTAATAATAGTTGAATACTAACTTTGATCGTTCAAATATTATGTCATAAGTCTCCAAACGTATAGTCATGAACCGTCAATAGGTGAATGAGTAAGACTATATTTGTTGATATTTTTTAAAACATATTTAATTTACACTATGTTTCAATAATATCATTCGGATGTTATAATTCATCATCTCAGTTCAAAATGAAAAACTGAATTTTTGAAATGATATAATCAAATAAAATTTAAGATCCGCGTTAGCGCGGAATGAACACTAATTATGTATACAAATTACTATTTATTTTGTGCTTATTTACGTATTATGCAATAATAAATATTTTGAATAATTGAGAAGCGAACAACTATTATGTATATAATTACTGGAGTAAACACATAAATAAAAACAATCGCTCTTTTTATTTACAATAATTTTTGTTGGTAAAAAATCAAAATAATCATTTATTTATTTTATATGGTATATATTAAAATTAAATGATATTAACATATATATAATATATTTTTAATATGAATACTTATTAATTGAAGCTTCGTACCCAAGTGTTTTTATTAATATGCTTCTTACTCAATGCAAACTTTAAAATTAACATGTTTATGTATTTTATATATGATATATATTTAAATTCAAAAGATATTTAAATAAATATATAATTTGAATATATATTAAATGCGACTTTATATTTATACGATACTATGATCATTTGTATCTTGGTATAACAAAAAAAAAATTAAACCATAGATCACAAGATTTAAATGCGGATTTTTAACAGTGTTAGTAATTTATAATCGTTAAAAAAATTCAAAATATAGTATATAAGAAACAAATTAATTTTTTATTATATGCTTAATGTGATTGTTAATTTAAAAAAAAAATATAAAATTAAATAAAAATGATGGAGGATACAAAAATCGTTATCAAATCTTTATTATTCAGATTTGTATCATATTAGGTAATTCCATAGTTTTTATTTAAAGAAAAAATGAAAAATATTCTTTTCGCACTACTAATTAATTTGATAATTAATTTAATAAAAAATATAATATTTATTTAGATTGATCAATCTATTTTTTTAAAAAATAATAATAATCATCTTAATGATGAAAGGTGGCTAACAAAACTTGGTGCTCACAAGGGATGAGATTTTTGGTGTCTTATGGAATAAACCGGACATAGCCAACAATTTTGGGAGGGAATTGGTTAAAACAATTTCGAACCGGATGCAAAATGGAGACTAAACCAAAATCACATTGTAAAAATTGATGTATAAATAGTGAGTGAAGTAGTAAACCTAATTAACAAAAACATCGCCTACCTAAAAAAGCTCTCTCCCACCACTCACGGCTATCATCAGTTGCTACAATGAAAGAAACAATCTCTACGGATGAAGGTATTCCCTCCAAATTCACCATCTTCCTTCTTGTAAAAACGCTCAAGGAAAAACAATTAAAATTATTATTATTATTATAAAAATAGAAGTGGATAAAAAAAAATACAAAGCTTGAAAGTGGATTTGTGTGTGTGTGTGTGTCGGAAACTCCCTCTCTAATCTTCATATCCTCTCGATGAGTTACTCGAGAGCAAGCCTCTTCGATTTCCCTCTTCTTAAACCACTCGTTCTTTCTCATCCCTCCTCTGTTTTCTCTTCTAGACGTAAGTCTTTCACTTTAGTCTGGTTTTTGATCTTTGAATCTAATTTGATTCCAAAAGGCTCTCTCTTGAGTCTGGTTTTGTGATGGGTTTCAATAGTCTCTATGATACACAGCTTTAAAGTTTCGTTTGGTTGTTTAGCTTTACCATGTAACACTGATTTGGTTGATTGACAGAATAAAGTTGTCAACTTTTTGTTGCTTTGGTCTTCCGGATATACATCTCATGTCTCCTCTTTGTGGGGTTTTGCAGGTTTTGTTACCAGACCCATTCCGGGTCTTTCTCCTGCTGTCTTGTTGCAGACAAGACCAGCTCAGATTGTTGCTAAGAGCTCATCAGGTTCTGCACTTACTGTTTTATATGATTCATTGCTTCTTAGAATGTCAGCATTGAGTTCTTGAGGACTGAAGTATCTTTACTTTTGTGGATTTTAGTAACAGTGCAGCCTGTGTCTGAGGACGCTAGGGAAGATTCTCAGTCCAAAGATGTTAGTGGAGATTCAATACGGAGGCGTTTTCTTGACTTCTATGCCTCTCGTGGGCATAAAGTGCTTCCAAGTGCGTCTCTTGTACCAGAAGATCCTACTGTCTTGCTAACTATCGCAGGCATGCTTCAGTTTAAGCCTGTTTTCCTTGGAAAGGTATAAACAATATACTACTCTTTCACTGCGGTTTTGAGACTGTTTCTTAAGAGACATTTTTAAATTAATGCTGCAGGTACCAAGAGAGGTTCCTTGTGCAACAACTGCACAAAGGTGCATACGCACAAATGATTTGGAGAACGTTGGAAGAACGGCTAGGCACCATACCTTCTTTGAGATGCTTGGGAACTTTAGCTTTGGTGATTACTTTAAGAAAGAAGCGATCAGATGGGCATGGGAGCTATCAACTGTCGAGTTTGGGCTACCTGCTAACAGAGTTTGGGTTAGTATCTACGAAGACGATGATGAAGCTTTTGAAATCTGGAAGAATGAAGTTGGTGTGCCTGTTGAGCGGATTAAGAGAATGGGTGAAGCTGACAACTTCTGGACCAGTGGACCAACTGGCCCTTGTGGTCCGTGCTCAGAGTTATACTATGACTTCTATCCTGAGAGAGGGTCTGGTGATGATGTTGATCTTGGGGATGATTCCAGATTCATTGAGTTCTATAACTTGGTTTTCATGCAGTACAACAAGACGGATGATGGATTGCTTGAGCCCTTGAAACAGAAGAACATAGACACTGGTCTTGGCTTGGAACGTTTAGCTCAGATCCTTCAGAAGGTTCCAAACAACTACGAGACAGATTTGATATATCCAATCATTGCAAAGGTTTTGGAGTTAGCGAATATCTCATATGACTCTGCAAATAACGAGGCAAAGACAAGTTTAAAAGTGATTGCAGATCACATGAGGGCAGTTGTATATCTCATATCAGATGGTGTTGTGCCTTCAAATATTCGCCGAGGTTATGTGGTAAGGAGGTTGATAAGAAGGGCTGTTAGCAAAGGAAAGTCTCTCGGGATAAATGGAGATGGAAAAGGTAGTTTGAAGGGAGCATTTCTACCAATAGTTGCTGAAAAGGTTATAGAGATGAGCACTTACATTGATTCAGATGTGAAACAAAAGTCTCCACGGATCCTTGAGGAGATTAGGCAAGAGGAACTTCACTTCAAGAAAACTCTAGAAAGAGGAGAAAAGTTACTTGACCAAAAGCTTCACGAGGCCTTGTCAACGGCTGATAAAACAGAAAAGAAGCCTTGTCTATCTGGAAAAGATGCGTTTATTCTGTATGACACATATGGTTTTCCTGTGGAGATAACAGCAGAAGTTGCTGAAGAACGTGGAGTCAGTATAGATATGGATGGTTTCGAAGTGGAAATGGATAATCAAAGACGTCAATCACAAGCTGCTCACAATGTTGTAAAACTAACAGTTGAAGATGAAGATGACATCATGAAAAACATTTCTGACACTGAGTTCCTTGGATATGACAGTCTCTCTGCTCGTGCTGTTGTGAAAAGTCTTTTGGTGGGTGGGAAGTCTGTGATAAGGGTTTCTGAAGGCAGCGAGGTAGAGATTCTGCTTGACAGAACTCCGTTCTACGCTGAATCAGGAGGGCAAATTGCAGATCATGGTTTTATGTATCTTAATGGGAACCAAGAAGATGCTGTTGTTGAAGTGAGTGATGTGCAGAAGTCTCTTAAGATTTTTGTTCACAAGGGAATAGTAAAAAGTGGAGCTTTAGAAGTTGGTAAGGAGGTGGAAGCAGCTGTAGATGCAGACCTAAGACAACGAGCAAAGGTGTGTTTGAGTTTCATCTTGCATCCTAAAATGGCAACTGCTTCTTTCCTTTTTCTAATTCTTGATCTTTTTTTTTGTCAACTTTCCAGGTTCATCATACGGCCACACACTTGCTGCAATCAGCACTTAAGAAAGTAGTAGGACAAGAAACATCACAGGCTGGTTCATTAGTAGCTTTTGACCGCCTCCGGTTCGATTTCAATTTTAACCGGCCTCTACATGATGGTGAGCTTGAGGAAATAGAATGCCTTATCAATAGGTGGATTGGGGATGCTACACGTCTTGAAACCAAAGTCCTTCCTCTTGCTGATGCAAAACAAGCAGGAGCCATTGCAATGTTTGGTGAAAAATATGAAGACGAGGTAAGAGGGAGAACCAAATAGTATAAGTGTTGCATTTTGTGTATTAGTTGATTTGGCTTTGACTAAGAGAGCGTTTACATTAATCGCAGGTTCGTGTAGTTGAAGTTCCCGGTGTCTCCATGGAACTTTGTGGTGGCACTCATGTTGGAAACACTGCAGAGATAAGAGCCTTCAAGATTATCTCAGAACAAGGCATTGCATCTGGAATCAGGCGTATCGAAGCAGTTGCAGGTGAAGCATTCATTGAATACATAAACTCACGAGATTCTCAAATGAAACGTCTATGCTCCACTCTAAAGGTATTCTCCTTCTAGAGAGTTTAATCTTTCCATCTGTGAAGATATGTTTAACTCAACAAACAAGGTAGTAGTTACATGTGACATCAACTAGTTGTTGTTTTGTTTAATCTGAAGGTGAAAGCAGAGGATGTTACAAGCAGAGTGGAGAATCTTTTAGAGGAGCTGCGTACAGCTAGAAAAGAAGCATCAGACTTGCGCTCAAAAGCAGCGGTCTATAGAGCATCTGTCATATCAAACAAAGCATTTACTGTAGGAACTTCACAGACAATAAGGTAATGAAATCTATTGTGTCTTACTAAAATTGTTGATATGAAACTGATTTGATGAAGTATAGTTTCAACTAAATATCTTCATGTGAATGTTTACTTCTTTTAGAGTTCTGGTTGAGTCGATGGATGACACTGATGCTGACTCCTTAAAGAGTGCAGCCGAGCATTTGGTAAGCACACTTGAAGAACCAGTGGCTGTGGTACTAGGATCATGTCCAGACAAAGACAAGGTTAGTTTAGTGGCTGCATTCAGTCCAGGAGTAGTGTCTCTAGGAGTTCAGGCAGGGAAGTTCATTGGTTCCATAGCTAAGTTGTGCGGAGGAGGAGGTGGTGGAAAGCCTAACTTCGCTCAAGCAGGTGGCAGAAAGCCTGAAAATATCACGAGTGCATTGGAGAAAGCTCGGGAAGAACTTGTGGCAACTCTATCTGAAAAGCTTGGCTGAAAGAACCAACTTCAAAACGCTATCTATATACATGGAAAGAGATTGTACACATTTGCTTGGTCTTGGAAAAGTGAATCTCTCCTATAAGATGTAAAGAAATTTGATTTTTTTTCTTTCTAATCTAGACGATTAATTTACTTCATTGGTTTCGCATACTTAGTTAAGAAGGTGGTCTTGATGATGACTACATTCTACATGGTTAGATTGATGAAGTTTTTAATTGCTTCAGTTTACTTTTCTGCACTATTGGTAGTTTCTGAATCTCTTCATACAGTATAACCAATATTTTGAAAACCTACCTAACATCGACCTGGCATTGTAGTTGAGTTAATGCTATCGACCTGGCATTGTAGTTGAGTTAATGGTTGAACAGATTCTACCAAGTTTCGAATTTTAATCAAATTTTGAATTAAGTAATTATATATATATATATGTACAACTATAGAATTATGTTTAGAAAATTTTATATCATTGTTAAAATCTAAAAATGATATGAAAATAAAATGAAAACTTCAAAAATAATATAAAAATTAATTAAGTTAGATAGATATTAAAAATAATATGATTTTATGGATTTTTAAAAAACATTGCAAATTTTTTTATTTTTTTAACTTAAATTTGTAAAAACTGGATTTTAATATCAAAGCGGATCACTAGTTTTAGTGAGTTTGACTGGTCTTTGACTGAGTTTACCGATTAAATTCAAATCTGATTTTTAGATTTTCTTAAACCGTACATGCAACTTGAACCGAAAAGTTTTGGATCGTAGGTCAATATGTTTCGACAGGTCCAATCGGGTTCAACCATATTCAATTTAATGAAATTTTATAAATAGTATACATATTCTTTAAAAATAAATCATATCACATAGAAGTATAAATTGACATTTGAAATATGTACGCAATATGTCATCTTTACACTTCCTAATTACATTATAGGACACTTTCACTACAAAGTCACTTTTTTTCCAGCACATTTTATCTCTTCTCGACCTCTTAACCTACATGACCAACCCAACCTAAAAATATAATTATATGATAAATATTCTAGGATATTCGTAAATTTTTTTTGTCACAAAATAGCCTTCAAAAAGAAAATGACCAAAATATGTTTTATTAACGAGTGTAAATATACACTTATATCCCTAGGATTAACTAAACTAAACTTATGATTTAGAGTTATGGGGTGGGGTGAGGTTTAAATTTTTTTTTAAAAAAAATCAAAATAATAAAGACTATTTCGATCATTTTTTTTGGTAAAAGCTTAAAAAAGTTATTTGAGAAAATTGCTCTAGTTATATCCTCATTCATAATTTTAATTAATTAATTATTAAATAGAAGATAAATAACTATTAAAACTAGAAAATAAAATAAAATAAAAAACTTTTAATTTTTTTTTCAGTTTTTTTTCAATGTTTAAATTTTTTTAAAAAAATTGTAATAATTTTATTTTTCAAAAAACTTTTAATAAAACAATTTTTCATTAATTCTTTTGGAAAAGCCTTCATGAATATGTATAATATCTTTTTGATCTTAAGTTTAGCAACATCTTCTTTAACGTGTAAAATATCTTCCTAATTTAAAAAAAAAAATCAAAAATTAGAAATGATTTAATAAATGTGCAAATACACTTCTTAAATGTAAATTATATGTATGTTTAAGAAGATCTTTCTATATATATTCTTTCTAATTTGATTTATATACTTTTATAAAAATATAACTCAATATATAACATCTCTTGAAAATTTATGAAAATGATTTTAAATATGTAATATCTTTATCAAATATAGATATCAGGTTCATGAATGTTTTCAATTTTGTTTTAGAAAAACGTTGTAATTATTTGATAATACCTTATTAAATATTTGTATAATTCAATTTACTAAATTATTTTAAAATATATATTTATGAAGCTCTTCTTAAATACATATTTAAGAAGGTATTTTAAATACATATTTAATGAAACTTTTCTAAATTTTATGAAGATATTACACATATCTATCGATATCTTTCTAAATTTAAAGAAAATATTATACTAATCAAGAATGTTTTCCGAAACTTAAATTCAAGAAGATATTATACACTTTAGAAAAATGTCCATAAATTCAAATTTATGAAGATATCATACATATTAGAAAGATCTTCCGAAACTCAATTTCATGAAAAGGTCATACATATTTAAAAATATTTTCCTTAAAAAGAGTCGAGTTCAAAAAGAAATTTAGAAAACAATTTCACCACAAAATTTCAAAAAAAAATTAAAAAAATATTTAGAATTTAATTTACCTATAAAGCAAAGTTACAATTTTCATTTAGTTTTTTAATTAAACATATTTGATCATTTTTCTCTTTTATAATCATTTTGTGATAGAAACTTTTAGGACTATCATGTAATATGTCCCTTTGGAAATTCTTCCACTTTTTAATTAATGGAAATATTTTTTATCAATGGAAATGTGTCTCAATCTTCAGCCTAAATAATACCTTTAGAGGAGGAAAAACGGTTGACAATAGGCCTAGATGAAAAATTAGAATCGAAGATTCAAACTTGAAACGAAATAACCAAAACATGAATCCAACCGAAACTTTTAAAATAGTTCCTATATTTCAATATCTAAAATAGCCAAACCAAAAAAAGAACCAAATGGGTCTATATATATATATATATATATATATATATTTAAATTATTTTTAAAGTATCTAAATTTTTTGCCTGCAAATTTGTGGGTGGTTATATTATATCAAGATATATATATATATATTATGTTTACACTGTTATAGTTTTGAATAATAATTATAAATTTAAACTTTTTAATTTTTTAATTTCAAATAGTTGGATAATAAGAAATTTCAGAATATATTTTTAGAAGATCTGTGAGATTTAAAATAATTCAAAAACATAAACCTTAGTCATTAAAAATTTTCTCTTGCAAAAAAAACAATATTATAATTAATTCAGATAATTGATAGTAGAATTACTTTATATTTTCTTTAACACGTGAAAAGTCGTAAATACTCTAGCTTTCACAATAAAAAAGAGTATTTTTTTTGTATAAATCCAATATGACCAATACAATCAATCGTTTTTATTATAAAGATCTTTAATTTATAAACGTTTTTGTGTGGGCTTTAAGAACTTTTAAAAGTTCTAATAATTTCTTACCTACAAATCTAATTTTTTTATATTAGAATACATAACCATCAAATTTATTTCTATTAAAAATGTTAAAATAATTTATTTAATTATAGATAAATAATTGATAAAATAAAGAAATTGTTAAAACATATATATTCGTTCTCTAATTCTACATTTAATTAGTATAAATCATTATTTGTAATATCACTTGTGTTATTTGGTATTTTATTAATGAATTTTAGAGTTAGCTTTTATTTTTAATAATTAACTAATAAAAGTTAACAACCAATCAAATTATAATTATTT
The DNA here is from genome assembly GCA_905132885.1 of Moricandia moricandioides. Lineage (NCBI taxonomy): Eukaryota > Viridiplantae > Streptophyta > Magnoliopsida > Brassicales > Brassicaceae > Moricandia > Moricandia moricandioides. Next base: position 28,538 of record CAJHQQ010002715.1, read on the forward strand.
TTTAAAGCTTAAACTATTAACGATACATAAACAAAAAATACTTAAGTGACTTTTCAATTAATATACAATATGATTTATCTCCTTAAAACAAATGATAAATTTGGTTAAGATAAATATGAAAACATGTATTGGGAAAATGGTAGTTTAAGCAATTTCTCTCATAATTTTATCAAATCACAAATCACACTTTCTCACTCATTTTTTATTTAGTGTTTACCATAAAAGTCAAATGGGTTAAGCAAACAAATTCTTCCTTAAACTATCTCCGATCATCACACTATTTTATCAAATATTAATTAATCGGAAAAAATTGTTTTTATTAAAACTAAGCATAGTTTAGATATCTTTTTAAAAGTATTATTTTCATTTATTTTAAATTACTTTAAAATAGACATATTTAATTAACTCTGATTAACTAATTATATATAAAATAAAAAATAATCTTTAAATTTTTAAATAATGCAATGTCATTATTTTAGACATTTTATACTTAATATTAATGTGAGATCCAATGTTAAGTCAAAATAAAATGTTTTTATTTATATAAAATTTGTTAATTTTTTATTATTGTACATTTTAAAATTTTATTATACCGCAAAAGTACATCCCATTATTTTTTAAATAATAATTTATTACTTCAATTTATATTCTAGGATTAGTTTCCTTTTAAAAACTTTAATTAAATAAATAATAAAAAACTATTAATCAATTAAATTATAACAATTAATTGGAGAGATCTCCTATGAGCGACACGTGTGGGTGTGATTAATATATAGAAGGATATATATGTGTGTGTGTGATTTGTTCCTTTAGCTTAGTACTGTTATTTTATAAATATTTATATTTAGGGTTTGAGCACCAAGCGGCCATGGAAGATTCACAAGTGTCTCTCTCAAGACGACGACGACGACGACGTGGCCATGCTGGAAACTACACAAAGGCCACAACAACAATTCCTTATGATCTCATCGTTGAGATACTCTCTTTCCTTCCAGCAAAATCACTCATACGATTCCAATCCGTGTCGAAGCTATGGTTCTCTACTATACGCACCAAAAATTTCATCGACAAGTTCCTCACTAGATCAAAGACTAGACCTCGTCTTCTTTTACCTTTCATGCACTTAGAATCCACAAAACGTTTCTTATTATCCTCTCCTGAACACAACAACAAGGAGGAGGAGGAGGAGGACAAGTCACCATCCATAACCACCCTCAGACACGACATGACGATCTCGGACACTTTCTACTACACCATATCTCGCCCCGTAAACGGCTTGGTATGTTGCATAGGTGACTCATCGATCTCCGTTTGTAATCCATCCACTAGACAAATTGTGAAACTGCCAAACGTTACACGCAACGGAAGAGACATGTACGCACGTCTTGGCTATGATCCAGTCCAAGATCAATACAAAGTGTTGTGTGTAATGATGACGAAGAAACTCAGTTCATTCTCCCCTAACGAACAAGATATCCGACAGGAGTATTTAGTTTGCACGGTGACATCATCTAAGAAACAAGAGTGGAGAAAGATTAAGGACAACACCATAGATAGTTCTCATATCTTCAGCGAAGGGATATGCATCGGTGGCGCTATATACTATGAAACTGGACAGTCAATGATAGCTAGATTTGATGTAAGAACTGAGACTATTAAGTTACTTAAAGCACCTGAAGAATCAAATTTCTCGAGAACATTCCCTTCCACTCTTTTAAATTACAAGGGAAAACTGGGAGGTGTAGATTATCCTTATAAAGGCGGCATGAGATTGTGGATTCTTGAGGATGCTGAGAGGCAGGAATGGTCGAGCATGACTTGTGTCTTAAGACTACCTTCTGAGTTGAAAGGTTTACTTGGGAGTTACGTTGTGTCTAAAGGAGATGTTCACACCGGGGAGCTCATGGTGTTTCATCCATGGTCAGGGTCATGTAGGCCCTTTTGTGTTTGGTATTATGATTTTAAGAAAGAGTGTATAGTGAAAAAAGTCGAGGTAGTGGTGGATGATGAGTTCAGACGTATACATGGGATCGGTGAGCTAACAGGTGGTGGTGATATGTTATGTCTTCCAGGTTACTTTGAGAATATTAGGTTCTTGTGAGGATTTTTTTTAAAGATTAATATTATTCATTAGTTTCTTCCATTCTGTTTGAATGGTGATTTAATTATTTATATGATCTTTTTAGAGAATATTTATTCCTGGAGATGCTTTTTGTTTTGTTCAAGATTTTATTCCCAAGGTTGCTAGTTAGCTATAGAATGTGGATAAACAAACAATCAACGAATAAGAGTAAGTATTGTTTAGGCTTTAAAAGAACTAGATGTTTTTGTCGGCAATTTCGCGGATAGTAATATTATACAAAAATATATATTATGTTTATAATGTTATAATTTTTAAATAATAATTAGAATATGAAAATTTTAACTTTTAACTTCTTTGATAATCAAAAAGTAATACGTATTTCAAAGAATTTGTGAAATTTAAAATAATTCAACAACATAAATCTAAATCACTAAAATATTTTTCTTTACTCAAAGCAAGATTATAATTAGTCTATGTAATTGATTGTAGAATTACTTTTATTTTATTTTAACACCTGAAAAAAACGAATATACCTTAGCGTTCAATTGAGGAAAAAATGTTTGAAGCTTCAAGACATGGTCGAAAGCTTCTACAGCTTCTACATTGACTTTGCTTATTTGTTTTACTTGTGTTTCTTTAATTTTTTTGAATTTTTTTAATTTACTAAAAGATTTAATTGTTTTTTATGTGTTTCTTTCAAAAAAATTGGGGAATTTTTTTTTGCATATGATTAGAAATAATTACATATTATTTTTAAATAAGAATAAGATATTCAAATCTAAATACTGCATATAATTGATTGTAGAATTAATTTTATTTTAGAAGTGATAAAAATAAATAAAATCTAAAACCATCAATATTGAAATTGCAATGTTTTTTTAACATTTCAGCATGAACATGCATGTAACCAAAAATCACTTAAATAACTCATTTTTAATATATAATAAAAGGTTTGATATAATTTTATATGATTAATAAATTATTATAAATAAAATGTATAAAATTATAAATATATTGATAAACATTTACAAACAATTATTTATAAATTTTTGTGGTTCACCTTGTTTATAAATCTTTAATTACATGACTTAATAATAAAATACATCATTAAAAAGAGATTTTTTAGATCTTATGGTACTCCAATCTGAAATTGAAGATAGTTGATTTTATAAAAAAAAAATTATTTTTAGAATTGATAAATATAAATAAAATATAAAATCTCATCAAAATTGTAACAATCTTTAAGAATTTACCTAAAAATGTAATAACCAAAAATCATAAGAAGTGTAAAATAATTATATATGATATATAAATCATTATAAATATACATTTATACAATTATAAATAGATATAGAAAAATATACAAACAACCATTCAGTTTCAAACGTGACTTAATTGGCTTCCTGAAAATGTTTTATTTTATTTTGTTTGAAGATTTTCGGCTTGGTTTTTGTCAAGTTTGCTAAACAAAGAACCGGGAGGAATAAGAGAGCTAAAAAGAATAGATCATTACCAGCAAATTTTCAGTTCAAATCATATAAAGATGCAAGACACTTCTCCAAGTAACTTTGAATATCCCAATGAGTCCACCTCAAATATATCATCTCTCAACATATAAGGCTCACTCTCTTGTATTTATTGATCAGGTGTGTTCCTGGGCTTATCTTCTAACGCATGTTACCAAATCATCAACGGGTTTGAACGCGTCTTTGAAGGTTCTTCAGCAGCTAAACACTTTCATGTGGTTGCCATTGCGTTTACGGTTGGAGTCCGGTTTGCTAACAATGTATTTATGGCGGTCAACCAACTTGGTTTTGTTACGAACCGGTATGCAAACCAGCCTTAGAAGTTTCTTCTAACCGGATTACTTGAGCAGATAACAACACTTTCGATTTGGTTTTTGAAAGTTAAATTTCTCATATAGTCTCGTAGTTCTCCAACTCCCCTTAAATAGTATGCAGTAATGACATTTTTAATAACACCGAATAAGAATCTTTAAAGAACATCGACACTTTGCCATTTTTCAGTCTGATAGAAATGGACTTGTATATATAGTTATGGCTAATACACATGACATCAGTAACACAATGAATATGACTAATACTGTTACCAAATTTACCACTGACCATTCGTCAAATCTACATCATCAACTAATTATACACTATTACATCGACCACTAGATTTTGCACAGATGTCCCAAACTTTCATAATACGTCTGGAAGTATTATGAAGTGTAAAACATCGTCTCAATCCCATGCAACAAGATGTTCAGATACTCCTTTGCAGCACAAGAGGCAGGGGACAACCAACAACAACAACAAAAATATCAACTTAGAACTTATTTACTTTCATGTGAATTTAATCTACTTTTGAATGAACATATTCATCAGAAACCCTTACAGGCAGCAGCAGATGTAGCCCCTGTAGCCAGAAAACAAAAAGAATTTTTTAGTGCCGACTTAACTTACGCACGGCAACGACCGCATCTCCAGCTACCTCCGGCGCAAGCAGATTCCTCCTCCCATGGAGAGCAATGGGAATGTATTGTCATATTACAAGTTTGGCATGTGAGATCAGGCCCCGGATTCACATGCATACATATCTGACATGGAGTTGTATTGTCATAGAGAAATGTTCTGCACTGTTCCATAGTCTCAACCTGAGTGTTTGGGTTTTTGTTATCCATGTTCCCTGTCGCATCTTTGTCATAGCCATATCCATTGCACTGGCCACTATCATCTGTTGTTAGCAACTCGTTCAGTGAAAAATAGGTTTGGGGTTCAAAGTCCATGTCTTCGTAGTCAAACATTAGCTCGCCTTCAGCCATGTTGTTGTTGTCAGATGCATCCCATTCCATGACAGGCAATGTCGGCTCCATTTCTGGTTTCACAAAAGCTTGCGACTCAGAATACGTTGAGAACTCGGTGTAAGGAAAACTACTGTTCCCTTCTGCGTCTTCACGTTTCGTTTGCCTCCTAACTGGTAGCTTCTGAGGTCCCGGCACAGAACCATCGCCTATCCATTCCACATCCATATCCTTAGGTGTGATGACTTTTGAAACTGACACCAAGAGAGGATCATCCTCTGGAACAAACGCATCTTCGAAAGTAAACGAAGGAGTAGAGGGTATCGAGTCTTTTGGTTCAGACATTCTTTCAGAATCGGAATCTATTCCTGTATTTCCTTTCCCATGTTTCTTGCGCTTGAAGCATATATGTTTCATATGTTTCTGTTCCTTGAGTACAGGATCCATGTAAGGGCATTCCGGTGATCGTATACGACGGCATTTGCAACACTTGAATCCAGCAACTTCAGGAATTTTCGACTCCTCGAGCTTAATAGCTTCAATGTGATACCACTCTGCATACAGATGCTAGGATTAGATATATAAGAACAAAATGGGGGCGGCAAGGAAATGTACGCTACTCAGAGTTGTTCTTACTGTCACAGCTTGTACAATGAATATATGTTAGACCAGGATTATACGGCAGCTTGCAGATCCCGCAAACTGGTCCCGGATTCGGCTGATCAGATCGTCCAGCCAACAGAATATTTTGCTGTCTGAAGCTAACACATGTGTCTTCCAAGTTCTTCTTCCTCCATATGACTCCCCAAGACAGTGTCTTGTGTTTACTCTTGGGTGCCATATTAGAATCAGGAGTGATTTGTTTAGCCCCTGAAGCGTTGTCGCGTGTGCTAGAAGATGGAAACTGTTGAATCACAGGCTTAATATGTGTTTTAATGACTGGAGTGACTGCGTTTTGATGTTGTCCATTGATCACAATAGAGGGTGTTGTTGGATGTCTGTGACTGACATTGATTAGTGAACGAGCTCTTGCAAGGTAGCACCGTTTGCACGTTACAAAAATTTCAACCTTCTCAGCTGTGTGTTGTGTACTCATAGTACAACCCTTATGACAGAAACCTGAAAGGCAACAGAAACAGGCACAAGCAAGTTCAGTGTGTAATCAGATACCAATAACTGGCAAAAGTTCTCCAACCTAAAAATGCATAAATTGTAACAACCAGCAGGCGTATTTTACCTCCGCAAGCACTGCATGTTGTTGCATCCCTAAAGACATGAAGAGAAGAGTTAATGATGTACACAAGTCTCTTTGAACTATCCTGACAGGTGAAGAGAGCTAAGAAACATACCTCAATAAAACATCAAGATGGCATGACCCACAAGAACACTTCTCCGTGTTGTCCCTCCTAGAGGCTAGATAACAAAATATGTTTGCTCGAGAAGCTTTCAGTTGCTTTTTCTGGAGCTTTGTTATTCTTTTTGCTGGCTTTTTCATAAAAGGCACATGCACCCTATGCAAATTTTCTTCATATTCTTTGGTCAAATATAAGGGAACGCGTGTTTCAGCAAACCAAAACTTTTCGTTTCCATCTTCAGTTTTCTCGACTTCGATGACATTCTTCATGACACGGGACGGAAGGTGCTTCTGATTTCCAAAGGCAACTCCATATCTAACCTTGTTATCTATAATCTTTTTGTCACATATGCTGGCGTTCCTAAAAACAGTGGCCTCTGTCTCTGGACCTTTAACATCTTGCAGGTTTTGCTCTGGACGTACAAGTTCACTCCATCTTATATTCATATCCAGGTATCTAACCTGGCCCATATTCAGCTGAAATTCAGGGGAACAGCAAACACAATAGAGACACAATCATCTGAAAGACCATTGATGATCGAAGACAAACCTGAAGAGCAAGCTGAGAAATGTTTTTGCTACTTTCAACTGCAGCTTTCCAAATTGACCGCCTGCTTCTTTTAGGAATGTAAGAACCATCACTATAATTAAATTCAGGAAACTTTTTCAGACCACCTAATGAAACAACAAACAAATTAGCATCATGCCGAGAGTTATATCCCTGGTAAAATTGTATAAAAAGCATGACTAACATAACCAAAGAAAAAAAAAAAAACTTGGCCAAAAATAGTTACCTTGCCAAGCTGCTTTCCTTATCATTGGCTTCAACAAGACTGCCTTCAGGAGTAGAACTTTTGATAGCTTCCCCCCTCTCCACCAAGTAAAGCTATCATCATTAGAACCATCGGCAGTAACTTCAGCCTGGTTCCTCTGCTTCCTCTTACCAGGTCCACGTTTCTGTGTAGCCCCAACAGTAACTCGAGCGCTTTGAAAAGTGGAATGTTCTATCAGCCAATCATCCATTAGTTTAAGCCAATCGCTTGACAAAGCAATACTGCAAATATTTTCCTCAAGCTGCAAACAAGCACAATGAACCATTTCATGCCAATGAAACATAGACTGTAACATATCACCAGATTGTTGACGATACCAAATCAGAACAAGGCAAATGATAAGACAACGTACAATTATTTTCTGATAGTAAAAGAGAGTCTATAAGAACAGGACTGTTTAAGAAAAAAAAAGAATCACTTACTTCAAGCAGGAGGCCTTTCATCGCTTTGCATGTTGAGGCCTCCTCTACCTTCTTACGCCACTGTTTCCTAAGGCTCTCACTGAGAAATGGCCCCGTAATAAGACCTTGTAAGCTTTCCTCTAGGTATAGGATATATGCTGCGATACTTGAAAGCACCCCCTCCCCGTTCATCAGAGGAAAAAGGCCACTAAATATTTTCACAGCACTTTTGGTTGCCCCTGTTACAGCTGCATTTAACATGCATCCTCTCCTACTTGCTGATGTGAGTTTGCAAGAATGACACCAGCCACACCTTTCCCTGGTAATTTCCTTCTTATCAGGACTTGGCCAGAAGAAACTTGAGGCAACTAACGAAAATGCTTTCACCTGTAGCAAGATGTTACTTGAGGCAGCTTTTTTGGCATTACTAAACTTGGGTTGATCAGGTTCATGGGTTTCCTCTGACAATAGAACAGCCAATGTAGAAGCAGCTGATGCAGCCAATTCTCCATTTGAGTAATGATTAATGTATGCATGAGGCTTAAATGATAAACCCTTGTGTGTAATGCCAGCAACAAAATTCTTCCCTTGAGTTCCACTTGATCTACCTAAAACTGGACCGCCAGCATATCCTGAAGTAGATGCGCAGAGGCTAAACGCATTTTGAATATTATTTGTACTAGAACTACTTGCATTATCAGGCTTAATCAGGTCTGACACCTCATCTCTCCCTTCTTTTTGCATGTGAGCTAAATTGGCCTCCACTGCTCTTAAATGAGAGATCACACCTCCAGGCAGATCCCAGTATTCTGAGATCTCTTTGCATATACACAGATATTCCAGTCTATGGTTCGTTGCAGACAAAAGCACCAGTACAACTTTTGGAATGTCAGTGACACTGTAGTATTTGATATCTGCATCCGCATGTACCGAAATTTTAAGCCTGCGATATAAGGAACATAGATTAGAATTGAAAGATCAGCTCTATTTCCATCTGATATAAGGCGAGGAAAACATACACTATTAAGTGGTGGCAGGTACCCAAGAAAAGCCGCCCATGAGGATCCACTCCAAAATACACTGCTCCCCTGAGTGACGTTTTATGAGCAATCGTTGGCCCCATTTTGTTAATAGTGCATTCTGGACAATACCATGGCCCGTCTGGTATATACATTTTGAGCACACCAATGCATCTTGAGTGATATGCTAAAGGGCATCCATCACAGCACAGCAATGTTCCATCCATGCTGCAGAGCCTACATTCATCACTGTTTCCATCCAGATCTGAGCTAACTCCATTAGGACCACCATCAGTACATCTTGAACTCAGATTTTTTGACTCGTTCATTGAGCTTATCCCATGGTTCACTGCAACAGATTCACTATGCTCTTTCTCCTTGCAAGCTGAGGTTTTAGCAAATCTAGGGTGAACCCTTCTAGGTCCATTTTCAGGAAGATCAGCATTAACTCCATCTGGATCATATCCAACTTCAGATTCTTCTCGGATATCGATTTCGGCTCTTATATCTGCTACATCAAAGACGTCATCACACAGAATTTGCAGGATCTTCAACTTCATCACTACGGGTAAGGAATAATACTCTTTCTCCAAAACAAATTCAGAAAGGACACTCCAATGAGGCCCACTTGCATGTCCCATGGCAGAAAAGTACTGAACCAAATAAACAGGCCAAGTTAGCGCATCGAGCAAGCTCCAATCAATGCACCTGCAGATGGCAATGCAACAAAATCTCCGAATTGTTATCCACTACAAACTCCACAAAAACTATGAATAAGAGGCTCGTTTTGCAGTCCCTCTACAGCCATATGATTTTTTCTCCCTTCTGTTATAAAAGTTTGTTGCATGTACGTAGACATAAGAAACAAGGAAACGAAGAAAGGCAATGCATGAGCTTGAAAGATAAAGTCAGTAACTATGCCTCGTTCAAGTTCAAATATTCAACAAACTAATTGCGGTTTCACAAAATGATTAATGCACTGGAATTAATATGGATATGGGATAATAAATAAAACACCACTAAAAAGCAACACAGAAGCAACAAAATCAAGAAAGCAACACATCTGCTGACGAGCTCTAGAAAACAAGAGTTGTATGCGCTTACCTCAAGCAGTTTGAAGCCACTTCACACTCCTGTGAAGAGAGTCTCTCAAGATGAACCTTCAATGCTCGCATCAAGGCAACATGGATAGCATCTAGCAAAGAATTTGGTCCTGAGAAATTCAAAGCTCCAACAAAATCATCCAATCCAAAAGGGTAGATATATAGCTGAACACTAAACGATCTTAAGAACCCGTATACAGATAAGAGATGCACCACAGCCTCCTCAGTGACACCAATCGTTCCTGATGAACAAGGCAAATCAACTGGAGGAACTGGAACAAGAGGAGACGTAGTCTCAATATCCGGATCTCTGCTATCTTCACACTCACCTTCAACTTCTGCCTCAGAACCTGAACTACTACATGTAGGCACCTCAACTTCACTTACTGTTTTCTTCATTTCTTCCTTCTTCATTACAAGATCGTCGAGTTTACATCTCCTACAACGCAACTCATCATCAAAGTAACAATCCCCAATAATCAACTGACGAAGATAGCAAGTTTTCAAATCCTCAAAACCACCATCCTCATACTCAACTCTGTACAACCCAGAACTGTAGTAAACTACTTTCCCAAGAGAAACTCTACTTTCATCAAACTCTTTCAACACATAGCTACCAAGTAAGGATCTGGGTACTGCCGGTTTCATCTCCAGAACCGGTCTTTTCCCTCGGTTAGAGACATTAATCTGATCCTCTGCCCTTGGGCGTTTCCTTGGTCTACCTCTAGGTCTACCCACCTTCCCTTCCATCAATCTCACAGATCTAAAATCAACCTCAATCCCTATGATTCCAGAAAGTTCACTCCTTTTTGGCAGATCAAAATCTAAGATCCACGAAACTCACAGAAATCTAAGCTGAACCATGATCCAGCAATAAAAGAGCTCCTTTACCGATAAAGCTGAAACCTTGATTTCACTTTGAGCTTTAAAATGGATTTGGAAGGAGAGAATTGATGGTGAGACCTCTGACAAACGCCATTAACGATGCAAGTAGAGAGCTTTCGTATAGAGAGAGAGAGAGAGAGAGAGAGAGAGAGAGAGAGAGAAAGGGGGAAAAGATGAGAGCTTTGGATCGTGTCGAGAGAGAGAGGAATGGCTCCACTGCACTTCTCACTTTCTGAGTTTTGTGGTCTATTGTGAAACGAGTTACAACTCGGCAATCGGGTTACCCGGATCCACACCCGTAAAAATATCTTTAAACGTCGTCGTTTAAGTGCTTTCATCTATACCTTATCGCTTAAAATAAAAATAATAAAATGGCGGGAATTTGGATACTGGAGAGACTCGTCACTAACTGTTTTGACAGTTTACTATGTGACTGCAATTTTATTTGAGATGGCAAAGAGTTATTTATATTCGTTAGTAGCGAACTGGTTATATGTGAAAATGTTAGAATCTAAATGGTGACTAAAAATAAACGGGAATGATAATTCCTTTTTATTTATTGAAATTTTATGCATTTTACAAACAAACAAAAAAATATATATATATAGGCTTTATCATTATTTTATGTGTAGAACAAATATATTTTTTATCAAATTTGAGAACAATAAGTAGGAAGCTACCTTTGGATTCCAAGGTAAGAACTGCTTACTATATCAGTTTATCAGCATCTTAACCTTCGACTTCATGCTTGTCAAGGTTGTCATTTACTGTCTGATCCTTTGGAAATAGGATGGTTATGTTGTTCCTGCTTCATTGCTCCTATTAAACAATGTCATGAATCTGAATCTAGATGTGATGTAGATGGAGACGAAAATGAGCAGTCCCTACAAGAAAAAAAAAAAAAATTCCAACGATTATATCCGTTAGAAAATAGTCAGAAAATGCTTGTTTTAATGGGTTTCTGACGGACTTGACCGTCAATTCTATTTTGTCAAAAATATTATCCCGTCAGAAACCGTTAGAAATTTTCTATCGTTTTATGACGAATTTTTTCGATTAGAAATTTTCAATAGATTGTTCCATCAGAAAATTCCATCAAAAATTTCTTACAGAGGCATCTGTCAAAACTTTTTGACCGACAAGATGATCAGAAATTTCTGACGAAATCACCATCAGAAAGTTTTGACTGATACTACAGTCAGAATTTTCTAACGGAAGTGTATCAGCGATGGTGATCTTGATAACAATGTTGGTGTTGGGTGTAGTTGTGGACTAAAGGCATTGTCATGGCCAAGAGTGTTTGCATCTTTTTTTATGTGTTTGCATCTTATATTTGTCAGTAGACAATTTATCGGGCAAAATATGATAAGAACTTTAGAAACAGGAAATGGAAACTCCACATAAGCTTCTGTGTGAGCTTCATCCATATGAAAAGCAGGCACTTCATTGGATGACCCCACTGGAGAAAGAAAATTGCACTGATGAGGCAACAAACAATACTTCACCTATGTTGGGAAGCATACTATTTTTAGCTGACATGGATGTTTCTATTGTTTACGTGGATTCTTTCAGTGACGATGCTACAATACACTTTCCTAGCACACTTCAAATAGCAATAGTAGGAGCATCTATGCATGACCTCATTAACCCACCTACAAACAATCGTTTGATTTATCATTTAGATTCTGTTATAGCTGTTTTGTAATAAGTCATAACACTCAGCAGATTCTAGCAGATGCAAAGTGATGACCATATCACTTATGCTTGCCCATTCCTGGAAAGCTGCATCAGTTGGGTTTTTATGCTCCAATAATGAAGTAGACAAAGTGATCAGCTGTTCGTTAGATGAGTTCACTGGTCCTTTAGTGAAGCCAACTATATTTCAAGGTTTTGATAAGAAGCTTCTTGAAAAGTTCCCAAGAAGAAAAGGTGGTAACCTCTAGTTGTATGTCCGATGACACTTTATTAAGATCATGTTTAATCCAAGAATCCCAAATGGGATTCTTAATAATTATTTTTTTGCTAACTAAAAAAAAACTAACTAATCGCATGCTGCCACGTGTCAATGGGGTCCGCGAATAGTGTAAAACACAATCAAAAATAGATTTTTAATAAAAAAATTTAAAAAATGTTTCTTGCACTGTTCGCAGGTCTCACATGTCAGTGGGCCCCGCGAACAGTACCAAAACCCCTCCCTTAAGGCCATGATTAACCCGGGTCTCTTAAGGTGGAGTTCTTAACGTAAAATTTGGTTTTTTAATTTTTTAATTTTTTTTAAATTTTTCTCGCTAAGAGACGGCTCTTATGGTTCTTATTTAAGAGACGGTTCTTAGGTTTTTTAGTTAAAAGCTAAGATACGTCTCTTAGAAAAGCTAAGAACTTCATCTTAAAAGACCACGGTTAATCCTGCTCTAAGAGCCTTAGATAAACATGACCAAAGGATTAATCAAACAGCTGCGTACTATTTACTTTTTTATATACACGGTGTTGCTCTTCTATTCCTTTGTTAATGCAAATATATATATATATATATATATATATATATATATATCATGAATCTTTACTATTGTAGAGCTATTTCTACTTTCTACTGTGAGAATATCTAATGAATTCCAACACTTTGTAGGTATAATTATTGCAAATTTTATGACAGCGTACTTTGTAATTTTTAAGACGTCACTTAATGTACTTCAGTACTTGTAGTACCACCACGCACCGACATAAGTAGATAGGATGCAATATGTTAATAGCCTAATTATACTGCTAATCTCTCTTCTTCTAGGGTTTGATCGTCATCAAGTTTCCTCTACAACGATCTGTATCTCAAGTTAGGTAACAATGTGCCTGAGTTTTGTGGCTCTTAAATACATTTTTTATATATCAGTAATAAAGAATCTCTACAACCGTATGTACATCACCCAACTAATCCAATATGTTTTGCATACTTTTCACAGTTTAAGTAAATAACATTCCACATTTTAATTTGTAAACTAAAAGTTTATTTCAGGCTACTCAAAATCATTTGTAATGCATGTTTTTAAAAAAAATCAATATATAAATGGGTGGATAAAATATCACCTATAATAGTAGTGTAGATCATCACTAATCAATGCCTTGGATGGAGGAGGAAAAGGAAAGACGTATAGTGATAAATTGGCTCAGAAATTCAAAGATATTCTATTATAATCCTAATGAAAACAAAACAAAAATTAAGTAAAATCAACCAAAAAGCAAAAAGGGAAGTCAATCACTACATTTTCCGGATTTTGTTGTTGTTGTTGTATATATGTAACACAATTTATAAACTTTGCTCAATTTTATATAAGTAAACATTTTACTGTGTACCAGTTAAAGCGTTTTCAGACTATATTCATAATTATGTACTGAAAATGGGTTTCTATATTCTATAAGAAAATGTGAAAAATTGAGTTCAAACCGGAAAAAAAAATACAGAAGAAACTATCAACGCAACACATATCTATATGTCAACACGAGGATGTGCCTTTATACGTTGCATCACGCTTGTTTGTCAAAGAAACCTTAATTCTATGAAGTTTGAACATTGATATAAGATAATGTAAGCAGACATCTGTCCTTAGATTGAGGAGCTTTCGGACCCAAAATAAAATTAATTTGCAGTGTTTGGACTTTGGACTTGCATGAATTAATGAGGTGGTTTGCAATTTGCAACGCTATAGATTAGTACAACAAAGTAAACCAACCTAAATTTTCTTTTACAATTTTTTTAAAGCAATAATAATTAAAGTTTATATATTTAATTTTATATTTGAATACTTTCTAGTTGGGGTTATATCTCTACTTATTAATTACTTATTAGTAACTGTTAACCTTAATGAATAGTGGTAGTAAATAGTGATGATCTACATGAGTAAAGCAGGGGATATGTTTTCAGTAAGAAGAAATTATAGTCCCAACGAAGTTTACTTTATAAACCTGATAATTTCTTCTTATATGTAAATCAAAACTAAAAATTTGTGTTTTTGTATAAATGTTTAAATAACAAATTTGTGTTAATGTTAACATTCCATTAGACCATCTCTAATATTGTTTTATTTTTCACTTTTTGTTTCATTTTTTATTTTAATGGTACCTTTTTTCAGATTTGAATAACTGAACATTATTTTTCAAATTTGAAAAAATGCTGCTCATTTCTTCATTTTTGAAGATGATTTTTTATTTATACATTAATCTTTAACTTTAAATTGTTGTTAGTTTTTATTTTAATAAGTTATAAATGGCAATGTCACCCTATTTTAAATTTGCTATTATTTTAATCCAATTAAATGTTAATAACGAAAAAGCATGAAAATATTAATTTTTGAAAATTATAATATTACTTTCCAAGAATTATTTGTTGGATTTCGAAGAACTTTTAATAAAATAAGCTCAGTTTTATTTTTGGAATGCTTTGGTTAATCATAAAAATATTTAGTATATAAAAACTAATATTTTATTTATTCTATATATGTGTAATAATTTTATTATATAATAATATTTACTTTTGCAATAAGTAGTCACCATTCATGATTTATATTTCAAAATTTTGCATTATTTATGTATCAGTTATATCCATTAAAATTACTGATCAGTTTGAGAAAATGAAATTACAAGAGAGCATTAACAAAAATAATATATGACTAGAGTAAATTCAATAAGCCCAGCAAAAAAAAAAAAAGAGTTAACTAAATTACTAAGGGTGTCTAGCAGTTGGACTAAAAGGTTCGTAAATGATTCTACAATAGGAAACCTAAGGTTCAAACACCCATACAATGCAAATTATACATATTATTAAGAAAAAGATTATATGAAATTTCAGCATTGTGCAATACGTATTATTAAACGAGAATTTCATATGATAGTTCATGATAGTGCAATTATACGTGAATTTTTTAGGACATACAAAATTATCGATTATATGATTATTTATGTAATTTTCTCATATTTTGTAATAATATAGTTAACTGGATGTTTAAAAAATAATTACTAAGGGTTGACTAAACACGAAAAGGAAGAAGTAAGTTCTCAAAAGTTTACTTGAAACTTAATAAATTGTTAAAAGCTTTTGTAAAAAATGTAAAAGAGCTTCCAGAAACCCACCCAAACTTCCATATATAGTAAAAAGTTAAAACTTCATCAAACCGATAATCATTGTTAAGAAAAAATATTTAGGAAAAAAATAAATTCAGTAGAAATCAATCTCTCCACTTTTCTCCACCCATTGGCAAGCACAGATTCTGAAAACAAGCTCTGTTTTTTTTTTACCAGAGAACTTCTTTTAACTGAAATAGATCCTCAACGTTCCTCAAAAAAAAAAAGATCCTCAACTCCTTACAAAGGCCACAAACTAATGTCACTTGTGTTTATTTATTTTCACATTTACTACTGTCTGTAGAAAAATCCTAAGAAAAATCAATTAAAAAAAGAAAAAAATATCTTACAAAAAGAAGGAAATAAAGTGAAGAAATTTTCACCATTTATATTCCTGGTCTTTCTCTTCCCCCATAACCTCTTGCTCTCTCTTCCCTAAATCTTCTATCTCTCTAGAACTGTAGAGAGAGAGAAAAAGCCTCCATTTTTCAATCCAAACCCTCCCTCTCTCCTAAACCCCATTACACAAAACAGAGCAAAAAACCTCATTCTAGAGAGAGAGAAAAGGAAAAATGGATGGAGTTTCACCAAAGTTTGTGTTGCCAGAGACATTCGACGGTGTGAAGATGGAGATCACAGGCCAGCTAGGCATGATCTGGGAGCTTGTCAAGGCACCAGTGATTGTCCCTCTGCTTCAGTTAGCGGTTTACATCTGTCTGCTAATGTCTCTCATGCTGTTATGTGAGAGGGTCTACATGGGAATCGTCATCGTCCTCGTCAAGCTCTTCTGGAAAAAACCAGACAAACGCTACAAGTTCGAACCCATTCACGACGATGAAGAGCTTGGAACCTCCAACTTCCCCGTGGTTCTTGTCCAAATCCCCATGTTCAACGAACGAGAGGTCTCTTTCGTTTCTCTGTTCACTGCTCTGTTTTTTTCCTCTGTTTCTCATCAGAAGAATTTTTTTTCTTACATTCTTAACCCCAAAGTTACAAGATTTAGAGAAAAGTAGCCTCATATTTTACGGAAAAGACCTTTTCCACCACGTATTCATCATACTATCTTTCATGTTCTAATGACTTTGGGTTAATCTGTTTAAACCCATAGTTTAGGACTTAATGGTAGTAAATCGCTAATTTATAGGGACTAAAAGGTAAAAAAGGTTCCCCCGTGATTTTTGCGTTCAGGTTTACAAGCTATCAATAGGAGCGGCGAGTGGACTATCGTGGCCGTCCGATCGTCTAGTGATTCAAGTGCTTGATGACTCAACAGATCCTACTGTTAAGGTCCATTTTCAGAAAATATAGCTAATACTTAGTCCACCTTACTCTTCAAAAGATTTCATTTCCTAAATGAAAAAAGACAATATTAGGACTAATATTTTTTATCACTGGGTAAGAAATAAGAAAAAGATTGTAATAAATCTGGAACATTTATAGATTTTGTTTACTTAAATGTATTCCCTCCGTTCACGTATAGATGTATAGATATGTTTTAAATAATTTTTGTTGTTTCATAATAGATATGTTTTCATATATCTAAATAACTTTATTTTTATCAAAAAATATGTAAACAATTACATTTTAAATATTTACATTTATAATTAAAAAAATTATATTTTAATGTTATTTTTGAAAAAAAAAATAGATTTGTTAATATATGTGCATTCGATAATTTAATAAAAACGGAGGGAATATGATTTAATTAGATACTTTAAAAATGTGCAGCAAATGGTGGAGATGGAGTGTCAAAGATGGGCAAGTAAAGGAATAAATATAAGGTATCAAATAAGGGAGAATAGAGTTGGGTACAAGGCAGGTGCGTTGAAGGAAGGACTCAAACGCAGTTACGTCAAACATTGCGACTATGTTGTCATCTTCGACGCTGATTTTCAGCCTGAACCTGATTTTCTTCGCCGTAGCATTCCATTTCTCGTCCACAATCCCAACATTGCACTCGTCCAAGCCCGATGGAGATTTGGTAAATACTAAACATACATTCTAATTATAGTATTATTATTGCTTAATCTTCATTTTTTAAAGGTTTTTGACATATGGGTTGAGTATCTTCCTTCACTGCCAATCTATATAAAGACTGGTACCTAGTTATAACTGAGAAATGATCAAATTGACATTTGATAATGTTGTCAAGTGTCAGGGTCAAAAGAGTACTGAACTGGTGTCTTTGTTTATGTGTTAGGAAAATTTTAATGTTTGTTTCGATCATTAAATAAAAGGCTCGTGGTTTTGGTTTTCTAGCTACATTAGTAGTGTCGGTGGTATGTGTTTTTTCACTTAATAAATTAAATACATATTTTTCACCTTTTCTTTTTCCTTAAATACTTTTTCTTTTGTTTTATCACTCTTTTTGGCTTTTTGAAATGGTTTTCTCGTCATTTTTGTAATTTTCTTCGACATATTATTATTGTTTTTTTTCGATTGACTGATTGCATAAGTAAGGTTAAGTCAGTTGGTGTCGGCTGAGTAGCCACATAGTGCATGGTTTTTTTAAGTAAAGCCAATAACAATTAGTTGCATAGTGCTTAGGTTAGAGTAGTGCATGGGTTTTTAAAGTAAAGCTACTAACAATTAGTTGCATAGTGCTTAGGTTAGAGTTATGTACACCTTGTTGCTTAGGGTCGGATTCGGATTAGTTGCGCGATTCCAGGTCAACGAATATCAACATAAATTGTCAAAAATAGTCTTTCTTGTTTACGTCATGCATGTCATGTGTTTCTTCTTTGCTCCGAAATTCTGGATCCGTTGGTCAGGAAATTCGAATAAATTTGATCCAGGTTGATGATTAGGGTCGGGTTCTAACACCATCTCTAATAGTTTGTCTATTTTTTCTTTTAAAGTAGAAGATTCTATAAATTAATTGTTGTTGTAATAGTATTCTATTTTAAAGTGAAAAATAGAGTGATAAAAAAATACTTTATATATTGAATAAATTTATTTTAAAACAAAAAATAATGTACTATTGAAACATTTTTATAATAAAGTTTATTTTAAAGTAAAAATAGAATGAGGTTGGAGATACTAATTTATGGTAAATGTTCGTCTTAAAAAAATGGTCGGGTCTCTGATATCTTCCACGTGCTTTTTTGCTTTTCTTTAAATGATTAAGTGTAGGACCATTCTTTGTCTGTAATAATAGTGTTAACATACATTCAGAGATATAGAGTCTACTGTGTACATGCCTTTGTATTGCGACACTTGTTAGATTATTTTACGTTAAACTTTCTTATTGTCTTTTTTGCTTTCTTGAAGCATGAGCACAACTTTAGTGAAATTAATAATGAGAAAGCTAGATGATGAATTTGATTGATTATTGTAGCTAAAAACAAAAGAGAAGGACTTTACTTCCTGATAATGCCAAATTTGAGCAATTATCTTATTAAATGACTAAGAAAATGATAGGATTTGTTTATTTTGTAATGTTTATTAACCTTGGGGATTTTAAGACTAGTGAATTGATCTTATTATATACTTTTACAGTAAACTCTGATGAATGCTTATTGACGAGGATGCAAGAAATGTCGTTGGACTACCATTTCACTGTTGAGCAAGAAGTCGGTTCATCAACACATGCTTTCTTCGGCTTTAACGGTAAAAAAAATTTATAGTTTTATATTGACTACTAAATTATTATTTAAATTTCATAACGGGAAAAAATTGCTAGCACATATTATTGACTATTAATATAATCTTCTCTATTAAAAGAGAAGTACAATTTTTATCTACTATAAAAAAGTCATATTGGTCCATTTCAATAATTACATCTATTTGATTATTACATTAATCTATTAAAAATAAAACATTTCAAATATTTTTAATAATTATTAGGATGTTATTAATAATCAGTTATAATAAAATCTGTTTTAGAAAATCTAACAAAATCTTACTAAGATTTTTAAATATTTTTAAATGAATTCATTCATTATTTTAGTAATTAATAATATAATATTATTATAAATAAAAGTTAAATAAAAATTTATTATAGAAGTAAACTATGCTACTTTTAGAGATTTTATGAGTATAATCTATAAATTATATTAAATTAGAATTAATAGATAAATGAAATATGAAAAATTACTCGCACGGATGTGCGGATCAAAATCTAGTTTAGTTTAATGTAATAGAGCACTGTATGTGGACCCAAAACCTCCTTAATGATAGTATACAAACTGTTACTGTAAAACTGATGTAAGTCAAATTTAGTAGTATTTCATAACATGTGTGTTTTTTATTTTGTTTCAAAAAGTTGTTTTAATATCGTAATGTAAATTTATACATTAAATTATTATTTTTACCTTTAAAAATAACCGATAAATTTTTATTTATTTAATTAATTATATATAAAATAAAAATATATTAATATATTATATTAATTGCTTAATTTATGTGAAAAATATTAAAATGACATTTATTAAAAAATGAATAGTGGATAATTTTTTTTAACAACAGTGGTAAATAATCAATAATAGATTGTAAGAGAGGTGGGACTCTGACACGTGAAGCAAGTAGGTGTACCTATACAATATACATTAGTTATTATCATCCCTTCTATAATAAGTAAGATTTGCAAGCTTGGGATTAGATTTCACGTGTTTAATTGATTAAGTTGTTACGGCATGTTTATTGCATGTCTATTATCATGAGGTTCTTAGTTTTTCTAAGAGACGTATCTTAACTTTAACTAAAAAATCTTAAAAACCATATCTTAAATAAGAGATCTAAGAGACGTTTCTTAACGGGAAAATTAAAAAAAAAAAACGTGAAATTATAAGTTAAGAATCCCGCCTAAGAGACCGTGGATAAACATGGCCTAAGGGGGCACATTCGCTACACTATGACTTGTACTGGAAGCAAATGAAGACGGATCTTAAATTTTCTGGACACTGAAGATTTTTTTGTCTTTTGTTTGTATAAAATATATCTTGTCATGAATACTGTAATTTATTAAAAAGAAGTATAGCTAAAAGTTTACCAAAAAAAATGTTTTGTAGGAACCGCCGGAATATGGAGAATAGCGGCGATAAATGAAGCCGGCGGGTGGAAAGATAGGACCACCGTGGAAGATATGGACCTCGCCGTCCGAGCAAGTCTCCGTGGATGGAAATTTCTCTACCTCGGTGACCTTCAGGTTTTAAATTTATTTAGTTTCTTGATTTTCTCCACAAACTAAAATCAAATAGTTAGTATAATTTAAATCATGGTATTAGACCAAGATATATAAATCAGAGTACAGGGGTATATTGAATCTGAAAATTGAAGTGATTTGAGTTTTAATGAGTTTTTAGATAATTTTATGTGAATTGCAAAATCTAGGGTGATTTTTGTTAAATCACTTTAGAATCTCGTATAAAACTATGAAATTTGGATTTTTATTTTTATAAGTAATAAATTCCTCTCAAACACTCTAGGAATAGTTAAAACACTATAAGATCTCCAACTTAATTTAGTCCAATAACAACGAATTAGATCATGTTTTATGAAATGACAAGTTCAATAACACTAGATTTTAAAGTATTTTTTTAAATTTACGTTTGAATAACAGTAAATTTTTCATTTTAAATACAAATCACCTCAAACTCATAGTCGAATACATCCGCCATAGAGTATTTGGTGCACAAGAGACTTCTCTCATTTTACACATGAGAGTTGATTCACAAGTTATGTTATAATCATTTACCCTTTTAAGAACCAAAGATGTTTTGTTATTAGTTGTGAAAGAAGTTGGAATATATATAAAATATGAATTAAATTTATCTTTGTATTAGGTGAAAAGCGAGCTTCCAAGTACTTTTAGAGCCTTCCGTTTTCAGCAACACAGATGGTCTTGTGGACCTGCAAATCTCTTTAGGAAAATGGTTATGGAGATCATCAGAAACAAGGTAAGAAAAAAATAATCTTGTTCTTCTGATAAGTAATTCTCTAAGCTGACCATCACTGATCTTGAGCAGAAAGTGAGATTCTGGAAGAAAGTGTATGTGATCTACAGCTTCTTCTTTGTGAGGAAAGTCATTGCACATTGGGTCACATTTTGTTTCTACTGCGTTGTTCTTCCTCTCACCATTCTTGTCCCTGAAGTTAAGGTTCCCATTTGGGGTTCCGTTTATATCCCTTCCATCATCACTATCCTCAACTCTGTTGGTACTCCCAGGTGAATTTGAGTTTCTTGTACCTTAAGTCACTACCTAGGATCTGTGCTTGATTAGGTTACTTGTATGTCAAGTAGCTACCTTTCTTTCTTGAACTGAGTCTTTCCTTTTCTTTCGAAAAGGTCGATTCATCTGCTGTTCTATTGGATTCTATTTGAGAATGTGATGTCGCTGCACCGGACAAAGGCCACTCTCATTGGTCTGTTTGAGGCAGGTAGAGCTAACGAATGGGTCGTGACTGCTAAGCTTGGAAGCGGTCAAAGTGCTAAAGGGAACACAAAAGGGCTTAAAAGGTTCCCTAGAATCTTCAAATTGCCTGATAGGTATGTAGAAAATGTCTTATTAGAAAACTATTATATGTAGACACTTCGATGATTATGATTTAATGTGCCACAGATTGAATACATTGGAGCTAGGGTTCGCGGCGTTCTTGTTCGTGTGTGGATGCTATGACTATGTGCATGGGAAGAACAATTACTTCATCTACTTGTTTCTTCAGACAATGTCTTTCTTCATCAGTGGGCTTGGGTGGATCGGGACTTATGTCCCGAGTTAGTGGTTATAGACGTATTGTAACAAAGTAGGAAGAAAAGGAAGCGACTTTTATCAAAAGAAGAAGGAAGAGGCTCGAAGGGTTCTTTTGATTTAATTTTATTTTTCTGCCTTTTTTTGTTATTAATATTTTACCTTTTTGATTCAGTAATTGTGAGTTTCAATTTTCTTTTACTTTTTTTTTTTACTTTTTTTTGTGGGTTTTTTCTTAATTTTTTAAAAAGTGTTTCTCGTTTTTATTTCCTTGTGATTTAAATTTCAAGATTCCATTTGAGTTATTCGTTTGTTGTAGGGGTAAGTAGTCATCATCTGCGTTTACACCTTGGGGCTTGTTTGTTTGTTTGTTTGCAGTATAGGTGATCCTTTGTTACTAATTCTAACGCACATGTCAATGATTTTGAAAACACATAGATAAATTTTGTTAATTTTGTCAAGTATTATCTACAAACTAGCCCAAAAGTAAATATACATTAATTCGAAATAAGAAAAGTAATGCTGCTTAAAAACTTTTAGCTATTTTGTTTTGGTTATAATCTAAGTTGCTATTCAATTTCAGAAATTTCTCATAAGTTCAAAAATGCAGCAACCTAACCAAAAGAGGTCGCATAAACATCCAACAAAGGTTTATGCGAACTTTGTTGGACAACCATACTTTATATATATTTTTTACAAATTGTCTGATTTTCCTGATAATTTCTCAGAATTGTAAATTTTTAACCTATCAAATATATATATATATATCACAACTTGGAATCAAATCTAAACTCAGTGGATTTCGAATCTGAATGTTGTAGAAAAACTATGTTAAATTTGTGGATTTTCAACTTTAAATCAATTGATGATATTATATTTGTCCTAATTTTTTATATATTATTTATGTCGAAGTTAAACATTCGATGTGGAAATGCATATTTTCACAAATTAAGGGAGTGTTAGTGGGACTTTAGATTTCTATAGATTATGTTGATTTTAAAAGATAAAATCGTTAATTTTGGAAAGAGTTGTAGAAAAAATTTTATATTGTGAAAAATTATGAAAATAAAATATTATAATTATTTTTAAGAATCTAAGGGATACATGTAGTATTTTTAAAATCTTGTTTCTGAGTTGAATTGTTGAGAATACAACTCCATATAACACTTAGTTTAATAGATTTGTAAAATTAATAAAATCTAAAAAAAAATATATAACAAATAATTTTGAATAGAATTGTAAAATCATTAAATTAATCTCACTAGATTTTAAGGAAAATGTGAGAATTTATAAACCATAAACCCTAGAGTTGAAATTCTAATAATAATTATAAATCTAGTTCCACTAACACTCTAAATAGTTATTTGATTGATGAGATAAAATAACGCTAAAACTCTCACTTAAAAAAGAAAACTTAATTTTTGACCCAAGAAAAAAAAAACCTCAAGTTTGATTTCAGTTCCACAGTGAATTATTTGAGCTTTGGTCAAAAAGTTTGATTTCAGTTCCCTAGTGAATTATTTGGGCTTTGGTGAAATACCCACTGTGGCAAAAAAATAAAATAATTTATGTCTGTTTCTAAATAATGTATATTTTAATATTTTTTCTTTATTTCTAAAAATTAACATTTTTAATTTTTTATGTATTTTTATTAATGAATTTTAAACTTTTAAAAAATATTAATTGATAATTTTGATTTATTGAATTGTTATTGGTTAAATTTTATGGAAAATTGTTATATTTAAAAAAATAGTGTATTGATTGTTAAATATTAATTTTTTTTAATATGTGAGAAAAAATTAAAGAATAGATTATTTAAAAACAGAGGGAGATAGTATATATATAAAAAGCCTGTCAAAAAAAATTAGAAAATATAAAACATTTTTGAGCCGGGGTCCTTGGAAAATCACACCATTAACCTGAGACTCAAGCTGCAGGCGACAACGCCTTCGTATCTTCCCAAATTCAAAACCCTAAACGTGATTTCAAGGTCTGTCTTTGTGAACTTTTCCGGTTCAATTTTCTCAGACCGGATCTTATGGAGGAAAAAAACTTTTCCAAAAAACAACGAATGTACGACGAACATCGTCGTGCAAGCTACTTAAGAGCTAGAGAGGATAGGATAACCGAACTGCCAGATCCTTTGTTATGTAAGATACTGTCTTATCTTCCGACAAAGGATACTGTCAGGACTAGTGTTCTGTCTCATAGGTGGAAAAGTGTTTGGCTTTTGGTTCCTGTTTTGGATTTGGACTCTTCTGAGTTCCCAAACTACAATACCTTTGTTACCTTTATTGAAAAGCTCCTAGCTTTCTCTAGAGAAGAGAACTCTACCTTCTACAAGGTCAAGCTAAGCCTTCATAAAGATGAGCATGACCAGTCTTGCGTCACACGGTGGATAGATTTTGTAGCTAGACCTAACCTTAAGCATCTTGATGTTGAGTGTATTCTTGTGAACCGTCAGTTTCTAGAGATGATCCCTCAAAGCCTTTATACAAAATGTGACACACTGGTGTACCTAAGACTCCATCGGTTATCTTTGGGTGAGTTAAAGTCTGTGTCTTTACCTTGTCTCAAGACCATGCGGTTAGAACACAATGTCTACGCTAGTGATGCGACTCTGGAGTTACTTATCTTGTCTTGTCCTGTTCTTGAAGACTTGAGCATTGTTAGAATGGTTCCAGATAACGTGAAGGTTTTAAGTGTGAGGTCTCACACGTTAACAAGCTTTCATGTAGACTATTTGTATGGTGAAGGTGATGGCTTTGTTGATGTGTTTGAGAGAGAAGGCTCAGGGGTTTTCATTGATGCACCTAGACTCAAGTACTTGAAGTTGGAAGATGATCTATCTGAAAGTAAAATCATTACCAATTCAGTGTCCTTAGAGGAAGTCAATGTTGCTTATGTCTTTGGTGAGGATGATTTTGCCAATGCTGTCGACTTGTCAAAACGCAATATGGTTGGTAATTTCTTTAACAACATTTCAGGAGTTAGGGAAATGAAGATCTCTTTGTATACTATGGAGGTAATGTATATACAATATTGATTAGTGATGTAGCTAGTGCCTAGTGTTCTTACTTGCTCACTCTTTGTTTCTTTTTTTGGTGAGAGCAGTTTCTAGACTATAACAGGGAATACAACTCATACGATCCATTGCCTCAGTTCTGCAACGTTTCCACTTTAAAAGTGACGTTTTCTTTCTTAAATCTGGATATGATGCCAACCCTT
Organism: Moricandia moricandioides; assembly: GCA_905132885.1. NCBI lineage: Eukaryota > Viridiplantae > Streptophyta > Magnoliopsida > Brassicales > Brassicaceae > Moricandia > Moricandia moricandioides. Next base: position 54,048 of record CAJHQQ010002715.1, read on the forward strand.
CTTGAGAGCTTTCCAAATCTAAAATCACTCGTTTTAAGACTGGTGATAACTCTTTGCACAACCCTTTAAGGAACATGTTATCTTATACTCATTCATCATTTCTTTTCTCTGATATGTTGTGTGTTTTTGTTTATAGGATTATCATCCTTCTAAGGAGAAAGAAGCGGATGTAAGACTCTCATCAGTACCTCCATGTTTGCTGTCATCACTAGAGTCTGTGAAGATAAAGCGTTTCAATGGAGGGCCTGTTAACATGGAAGTAGCTAGGTACTTTGTAGGAAACTCACAAGTCCTCAAGAAACTTGTTCTGGATTTTAGATGTTCAGTATTTAGAGAAGGGTTTTACATGTTGAGGGATCTCCTTGCTTTGCCTAGGAGATCTAGCTCGTGTCAAGTCCTACTTTGTTGATGGCTAGAAAGGTGTATGTATGATCAGATGGAGAGTAGCATTTCATGTTGTTTTTTTTTATAAATTTGGATTTTTTATTTATCTTTTTGGTTGAATTCTATAATGATGTCTTTGTGTGTGGATGATGATTGAGAATTCTATAACTTTAAGGCTAATTTTTTTCTTCTCTTAAAAGCCATTTCTGCATGCTCTCTGAGCGTAAGGGACATAACTATAAGTGGAAGGTATATATACATATGTCAATGGAGTAAACGAACGATTGCATGATACTATCTTTAAGACTAACGTTTTGTCCACCAGTTGTAAAAATCTTTTGGCTTGACGTCTTCTGAGTTTCTAGATTACAATGCATATGCAAGTTTTACAGACAGATTCTTAGATTTAAGGAAGAAAAGGCATGCTTGCACAAAGTCAAACATAAAGATGAAAATGATCATCTTGAGCATTTTTTATGTTGAGTGTAGTCCTGTGAATCTTGAGAGCTTTTGGTGGTTGTGATTCCCCTGTGTGACTACACACCAAGGCTGTTGTTAGATATATACTACACCCTTCAGTTTTTATGTGTGCGTTCTTAGTCATTAAAGAGTATCATAGTTGTTATCAATGGTATAACGATGAGGAGGATACTGATGATTGGAACTTGGAATGTTATTGTGATTAATGCTCTTGGACTCGGCTGTTAAGTTCACAAGCTACATAATAAGCAATTTGAGATCATCTGTCAAGGTAGACAATGATGTGGTCACTGCTCAATCCCCTTCATGGAACTCTTGAGATTACGGAGATTCTATGTTCCTTGAAGAGTAAGATTTATTAAACTACATTGAGCGAAGGCAAGTTGATGATTTTGCACTGCGAGTTTTCAGTCTCAAATACTAAATTCCATAAGGATAAAATTGCAATAACATAGCACTTCCCACAAAGGAGATAAAAACTCAAGATAAACATAAAACAAAACCGGTCTCTTTCATCATCATAGCTCTCGGAACATCTACTAAAAACCAAAACATCTCACTGCTCCCTCTTCACTTTAGGCTCTGCCCTTTCCTTTTCCCTTGCCCTTGTTGTTCGAACCAAATTGCTTGCCTGAGTTGAATTGCCTGCACATCATTCATTAACCATCATCATCACAGGACTCAACCAAAACAAAAATTACATTATCACATCATTGACCTCAAGAGAGAGAGAGAAGAAGACTCACTTGTTACCACCGGACGATTGACCACCAGATTTTGGGCTCTGGTTAGCATTCATAGGACTCTTTCCACCCTTCTTAGCTGGGTGTGGTGTAGCTGTGTGCCCTCCTTTCTTCTTCTCCTCTGTAAGAAAACAAAAATTTAGTTTCTTCTTAAGCCACATAAACATGTTTTCATCCAACACAATTGACTCATTTAATAATAATAGTATCTGATCCTTCACCTGTTTTCTGAGGGGTGGCTGCTACTGCGGGTTTAGCCTTCTTTGCTGAGACAGGTGTTGCAGATGCATTCGGCCTCTTCTTGTTGCTTGGCTCAGGCTAAGCACAATTAAAAGCAAGGTGAGGAAAATGAATCCAACATAATATTAAGTAAACAAAGCATATGTTACAGCAAATGTATATTACCTTCTTAGGGGTCTCCTCTTCTTCATCCTCAGAATCATCTTCTGAATCATCCTCATCAACATCCATCTAACACAAATTACCACCAGAGAAAAATATTAGTCACTAAAATAACATCAGTAAGTAAACAAGTCAACAAAACACTCACTCCCTTCTCAGAGTCAGATTCATCATCTTCAGAATCATCCTCATCGTCAGACTCATCCTCGTCTGATTCAGGTTTCACTTCAGCAGGCTTGGCAGCCTTTGGTTTTGAGTCAGCCTTGACAACACTCGAAGCAGCTGCTCCAGCATTTCCATTGGAGACAGTAGTCACAGTTGAAGCTGCAGGAACCTCCACTTCCTCCTCCTCTTCTGAATCAGAAGGGTAATCCTCCTCTTCAACGTTTGGTGACTTGTAGCCAATGAAGTGGACACTACCTTTCGAGGTGTGGGAGAGCTCAAACTCCTTCTCAAACACCAAATCAAAGCTGATCTGAGGATTATTATCCTGAGAAAGTGTTCCAAGGACAAGCTTCTTCCCACCAACATTCACATGCAAAAGAACACTCTCTCCTTTCTTCCCTTTATCAAGAGATGCCTACATATATAAATCATTAAAACAAAAAAAATAAAAGATTGTACAACTAATAATAATGAATCTTTCAGAACCGTTTCAAGAGTATTAGAAAATAACCTGTGAAACGTGGATGAGACAGTCCTCATCAGGACTCACTTTGCATGGCTTCCCTGCCGGAACTTCAACACCTGTTTACATATCAATCACAAAATCAACATGAGTCAGTTTCACAGATCAATGAATATTTTTTACTAATTAAACATGTTAATAACCATGACATGCTCATAGTATACTATGAGTTAATAGACACCTAACATACAGTAAGGACACATGGTTCAAAAGGTTATAACCGAACATAAAACAAAGCTAAACGCAGAACACAATGGTTCAAACAGGTTATAACAAAACATAAACTAAGATAAAACACATAACACATGGTTCAACAGGTTAAAATCGAACATTAACTAAGCTTAAACCCAGAACACATGGTTCTAACATGTTTATATAACCGAACATAAACAAAGCTAAACTCGCAGAACACATGGTTATAACAGAACATAAACTAAGCTAAAAAACAATAGAAAGAACGAAGTATGAGTTAATAGAAGGCTGTGTAAGAAGTATCGTACCCCAGAATTCCATTTGTTGATGAAGGAGGAAGAGAAATTCGAGAGAGATGGAGACAAAGGAGTTTTAGGGCTGCGAGAGAGTATGTTGTGGAATAGAGAGAGGTTTAGAGGGGAATTTATAACAGGGAGAGGTTTTACAAGTGCCTCTCTTTAGGGTTTTGGGTGATTGTCTACGGCGCCGTTTTAGGTTAAGCGTAACGCTCCAATAATTGGAATATTGCGTAATTAGAAAGAAAAAACATGTTTTCGGAGAACTTTCACATTTTAGATATTTTATATACATATTTTGGTAAACATTCATAAATGGTAAAAAAAAACTTAACTATTCAAGAGATCATTCTCATAATTTAAAGATTATAAGAAGAATACTTAATAGAAGGACAAAAATCTTTAACTCTTGTTTTTCGAATAGTTGTGATAAATACTCTATTTCCTTCTCTATATTCTTCTTTAAAATAAAATAATTGTGATAAATATTTGTATTAGAATACAACTCCATTTATCCTCTAAAATAAAATATATTATAGAATTAGTTTTACTCCATTGGTATCTTTATAATATTATTTTAAAATCAACTTTTTATATGGTATGGTCATGTTAATTCTCAAAGTGGTCATTACATTGACACCTTTAATGAATTGAATTTATTATATAATTTTCATTAATAATATTTTCTAGTAGAGAAAGAGTTATTAAGTGCATGACTGGTTTTTTCGCTATCACCGATAAACAAAGCTTTTACGGTTGATAGCGGTTGTTGGCATTTTGTAACAATCATAGAAAACGTTATAAATCGCTTCAAATTAGTATAAACTTCTAAAATCCAAAATTGGTTACAGCTATCGTTTGCGATTGTAGTGGTTGTCGAAGGGTAAAGTTTTTTTCTTCAAAAAACTATATAAGTATAAAAATAAAAAATATTCAATTGAAATTTTAAATTGAAATAATAAAATATTGATATATATATATATATTATATTTTAATTTATATTATAAAACTTTAAACAAATATTCTCTATATTTTTAAAAAAGTTTAATAGTATAATTTTATAAATTTAGTTTTTATATTTATTTAATAATATGATTTTAAATGTTTTTAATTATATAAAATGTAAATATTGTTAATTTATTATTTAACCGTTGTTGCAGTTTATAGTTAATCAGTCATATGTGTCCCGCAAACGCAAAATTTTTTAAACGTTATACTAGTCGTCCAAATCGATTAATAATGATTAAAACTTCAACCATCCGCATCTGCAAACGCATCCAACCACTGCGGTTACACTAGTCAAACCCAAATAGGTTAAGAATCATTATGCAAATGATACCTAAACAATGATATGAGGGTACAGAGTTTACAAATTGAAAGTTACTTTATTATATATTTTTTATTAATAAGTTCACAGATAAGGAACTTTATTATAGAGGTATATCTTTAGAACAAAATTATTTTATTTTACAGAAAATATAGGAGAAAAATAGAGTTAGTTTAGAGATAGTCTTTAGACAATATAAATATACAACAACAAAAATTCAAATTCCTGTCCACAACCAAGGAAGTAGAAGAAACTCAAAGCTAAAAGCTACAGAAGATGACAGTTAAGACAAAACAAAAGCCTATGCAACCAGATTAAAGCACTTTGCCTGAAACTGAAGCAACAAAACCGTGTCCATTTCCCCAACAGGTGTATTCCAGAGCCAACGTTGATCTTGTTTTACCATGAGAAGAACTTGTGCTATTCGAGGACAGGAGACGTGATAGAGACTGCGATCTTGTGCTTTGTTACAAACCGGGTTTGATTACCTTTCCCATCTTTAATCCAACTTTGTTACTCAACAACAGAGGAAAATGGATTGAAAAAGATGCATTATCATTAGCTCCTTTGATGGGTCGAGGAATGTTTCTGCTCGGTGTTGCTTCCATGCTAGAAAGGATCTCTCTAGTCTTGATAGTACGCGTAAGTGAATAGAAGCATATCAACACTAATGTCGTCCAATTATTAAGGATATGCAAAGTAAACTGACATATGAACATTCTAAAAGCGTAAAAGATCAA
>CAJHQQ010002716.1:0-59250 GCA_905132885.1 Moricandia moricandioides
TTAACGTACGTAGGATAATATTCAACAGCATTAACGCATAAAATAGAATAGAAGAAATAATATAAACATATAAATATAATATTAAAAATTAAGAAATAATATATGAAAATAACTACATTAAATGGACATTTACACTGAAAAAATGTATAGTAAAATTAAATATAATAAAACAATTATAATAAAGGAATATATAAAATTAATTAACATTAAAATCTAATTTATAAATTTTACTTATGGGATATAAAAACAAGGAAAATTATAATAAATAAATATATAATATAAGAAAATAATAATAAGTAAATAACAATATAAGAAATTATTAATATAATTAAACACTTTAGGAAAATTCAAAAATAGTTTATGCGCATAATGCGGGCGGATATAACACTAGTTGAAAAAAAAAAGTTCTAGAGATAATATTACAAATAAAATATCCCCAATAAATAAAGAGTTTAATTGGATAAACAAAAGAACATTGGAGAACAAAATAACATTAGAGAGACTACACATCTATAGACTATTATTACCTATTTTCATATCATAGAAACAGATAAACCAGGGAGATTAATTTGTAATGGTTACAACATAATAACTAAATGACTTCTTGAGAAGCAACCTTCACACAAATGACAATTGCCGTTCTTCCAATCTCTAAATGTCGCAGTATATATTCCCTCACATTTGAAAAATTTTCATCTAAAAAAACCAAAAAAAAAACTCCTACATTATTTATGCATTATAAGCACCTACTTAAAATTAGAAGGTCATATCACTTACGTGAAATTGTAGCCGTCGAATAAAAACTCGTTTGGAATCAAAAACGAGAATAATAACAATCTGGAAAAAAATATTAAAATTGGTGAATAGCGGAAGAAACCCGCTTCTTCACGAAACAAAAAAAAATATCCCGTTATTTTCAAAGACACACTAATTGGCGATTTTGCCCCCCCCATTATATAGCTTTGTTTCAGAGGTTCATTCTTTCTCGACCCATGTCTAATTTCCACACTGATAGGAAGCTGATTTGTGTTGTTGATGCGCTGCTGGGAGATTGGGATCAGGTTCAAAGTAGGGCAACTAGGAATGATTTTATTGGTCACGAACTAGGTTGTTTGCTCATTGGCAAGTAATCATTTGTGATATTGATTGTCGCATGGTATCCGACCGGTTGGGTGTAAACAGGCTGGGATCATCCATCTCATGAAAGCGACGATGGTGTCAATGAAAGCCATGGTTGTTATACATTACTCCATAAAGCTAAATCGGACTAATGTCTCACGAACTAGACCAACCATTCTCTCGATAATTTGAAGGAAATTGGTTCTCCTAAAGACTCTTGGACGAAATTTCTGCACGACAGACAAAATTGATGTAAATTTTGTTTTATAACATATAGTGCAAGCAGAATCCTATTTTAATTGTCATAAATAATAGTTTAAAAAAAAAAAAAACCTGAAGATGACTGACACTTGTTTCTAGTGAGTCCTTGAACATTCATGTCTTCCAAGCATTTAAAGTCCTTGGATTAAGCTTCTGCATTTACATTCAAAACATGTTAGTAATAAAAAGGAGAGTAATTAAAGGAGATTAAACCTAGAATTAAAGTTAGATTACGTTTAGGCCACCCAAGCTATATCGATGCTTGGAGAAATTTCTGTTGAAAAGATCTCCAGTCCACGACATCCGAGGTTTCTTTGAAATGGGTTCTCTTTTTCTCTATCGATGCTTTTGGCTCACAGTTGTCTTGCTCCCTATCGTTTGGTCGAACCATTACTCTTAACCAATTCTGATTTGGATGGTCCGATTTTCTTTCTACAACATGTCATTCTCCGTTTGTTTTGTTGCTTTCTCTTCAATCTTATCGATGTTCTGCTACGTACAATCTTGGTCTACCCGTCACGGAATCATCTTTGTCTTGCTTTGAACAGTCCATTGTTGAACCACATGTAATTCCAACTGGTGACTAAACTAGGTTTGGACATCATTCTCTTTGCGTAATGTGTTGCCATAGTGGATTTTCTCTAATTGGTCCTTCATAATTTCGTAATATTGGTATTCATTAACATATGTGGCTCATGCCACGCATGTATGATGTGCGTCGTCACCAATTCTGTTTCATCGTCATCAGACATACTAACATAAAGAGTAACAAATTATTATATTTTTATCAGAGAGAAATTCCAAAAAGAATTTTGTGTACTATAATAGTTTATGAGAAAAGTAAAACACAAAATTCTAATGTGCAATATAACTCGGTACTTGACTAAAGGAAGATCCATCTTTGAGACCAATGGATTTCAAAGAGCTGCAGTCCTTATTCCAGCATAATGATAAATCCCAAACTCACAATATTAATCTCATGTTTACAATTTTCAGAAACGAAATAGCCTTTCTCTTACAACTTGTCGTCGCTATTGAGAGGCCGTCACTCGATAACGAGAGAAAACTAACATATTGCTTGTAGTTATTATAACTCCTAGGAGACACTCCAATCTTAAAACAACTCAAATAAAAAAAAAAAGGAACTTTAACAATCTTTTTAAATAGATCAAAACATTATCTTTCGAAAGTATATACAAGAAGAGATGTTATGTCTACTGATAAGTTAACTGTTTCCCATGATTCTTCTTTCATTATTAAGTCTATAAATGCTCGATGTCGAAGGGTTGGCGTCGATCCAACAAACAGAATACATATATTACTAGACGCTGATAACTTTCCACTTGAGAGGAGAGTGACTTCAGAAGTTTCTTGCTGCAGAAAGAGAGTTATCTCATCCTCGTTATATTTACTAGAGACATTAAACAAGAGTGTTTAATTTGTGAGGTTTGGGATGAAAGCGAAGATAATATGTGTATACTAGAAGATGTATGTATTTTAATCCAAACAAAAGGGTATCTACAAAATAAAATAGAGGAGGCTCTTTTTATGTTTACAATAAATATGTGAATTAATCATGCATAAAATTGGAGAACATGGTTCGAACTTATATTATTTGTGGAAATATAAAGAGATTATTTATTATTTATTTAATATATAGAAAATCTAGGTGCTAATGTACATTATTGTATTTTTATTTGATATAAGAATGTAGGAAATTAGAATGATATGCATGAAATTTAAGTAGAAACAGATAAGAGAAAAATTGAGTAACAAAAGAATAGTTTAACTCATAAGGTATAATATGCTGGGCCAAGCCAACAATGTTATCTACGAATTTTTATGAAATTTATGATATAAAGGGAATACCCTAAAAATGACTAAGCAAACAATTCATGTGACTTTCCTCTTTTTTACAGATCATTATTAGACATTTCTTTACGTGGTGTTAATTTTCTTTCTATAAAATATTAGATATATTGAATGAGGTAATGTGATATGCACTCTGATTTTTCTAAGGGATGTCGACAATCTATGGCGGGGATATTTTTTTATATGATGTTTTATAAAGGAATTTAATACCTTAAATAGACGGTGTGTACTTCCCAATTAATCTCGATTTTTATCCTGAAATCCAAACCAAAAGCAAGCACTGTAAATAAATGTTCACTTTGGGGTCCGTATATAATATACTAACGCCGAAAGGGTACGGGTTAGGATCCATACGCATACCAAGGATATTACGATCAGCTACCGACTAAGCATAACCATAATAAATATTTCATTTGATATTTTGGATATATTTTAAGTTTTTTCCTTTGGTTCAGGGGATATAAGTTTGGGTGCAGTAAAAATTTCAGATTTTAGATATATTTTTATAATTTTTTCAAGTATTTTTTTGAATTCATGTAATCTTTGAGTTTTGGTATTTCTTTGTGGTTTCCTTGTGTAAATTTGGGTACTTTGGTACTAAATACCTAAACAACTAATATCCAAAGAAATTGAATACTTACGGTTCTAATAATTAGACTCGAGTTGAAAAGAACATGATATGAGCTGTTAAGTAAAACGGAACAAGAAAAAAAAGAACATATCCGACGGCTCCAAATATCTTGAGACCATTGACAACCTTTAAGACTCGAGGAAATACAGCCCAGAGTACACGTCTTTCAAATAACATTTTTGGGTATGACTAATTTACAAAGGTATGGATATGTTTGATTCACCATTACCTACAAGATCACCATGTCTGTCTTAGTGGCCAAATATTATATTAGATTAAAAAACCACTCAATTTTTTAAATGTTATACATTGTGGATAAATAATATATAACATAGTTCGAGAATTTGGAAACTTTCACTACTTTACACTTATATACCTTGAACAAACTTTTAGAGTAAGGTGTTTGTATCTTACTAATTTTTTGTTGGAATTGATCTGTCGTGGTATGTTCGTTCCCTAATGCCCATTTGAAGATACAAACCCTTAGAATCGGCCAATAATAAATTATCAATGTCTGTTGCGTAGTTTGTCGTTAGGTTCGAACCCCAATTCAACATTATCCGTAATTCATCAGAATTATAGTATGATTTTAAGGGAAGAGCACCATATGTTCATATGGTCCAATTGAAAGCATGGCAAGTAAGTGTTATGACTACACTATTCGTTATGAATTAGTCCTGAACCATACGATTCTAATCTTGGACGAAAGGTTTTCTGTGGAACGTCACTGGGTTATTTTCTTATTCTCAATAAAGGTGGTCAACCTATTGCTCATTAAATTAATTATAAATTAATCATTACCAGCAGAGGAAATTGTGTTGGTTGGAACAGTTAAAAATTAAATCTGGAAAATTAAATGCCTAATTTTTGTGAACAGCACAGCCAAGAGAGTATAATAAAAACTCCAATGCGAGCATTCCTATATGGATAAGGGTCGCAGATTCACGAAATTTTAACACAGACCGAAGAAACACATGGTGATTCATCCTCTTCTTCTTCTATAATGTGTGAACTACCAATTGGGAATAAGCATGCAGAGAATATGCAACTCACTATTTGTGGACGAACTAGAAGCAGTTTTTGAACAAGGGGTGGTTCCATGCTGAGACCTTGACCAAAACAAGAGGAGGACGTACTAGTATAACTTGTTTAACATTTGTACCCTGTATGCTCAGACATCTTGCCTTATATTCTATACTCAACAATTCAAATAATATTTCCCCATATTGTACAATTTTTTGGTTAAGAGTCAAAGTTAAAAGGGTTATTAAAAAAATTAACCTCCTACTTTTTTTTGGAACAACAATATAATAATTTCCGGGACAGGGATAAGGGGTCCTGCAGAAATGTTTTTAAATGCAAAAAACACCAACAACGATGGATAGAAATTTTTAGACGTGGTAGGGGAGACACGACTGTATCTAGTTGATGTGGTCGTTAGGAGGAATTATAGTATGCTAACAACACACCAACACTCCACATATCCATATGGGTAAGCAAGCTTCCCTGGAGTGCTTTTTGATTGTTGATGGGGTTGCAGCGCGAAAATGATTTTTCCATTTTTGGGCATGCATAGACTCGAGGTGAGCTAAGGTGGAGTAGATTTGGTCCTTTTCAAATGACATACTGAAGAAGCCGCTTTTCACTATGTACCGTATTGGAGAACGAAATTGAAGTTCAATGGCATCAATCGTCCGCGGCACGGAATAATTATGTGCATGATGGATGGATCTCCATCTCGGCAGCATTTACTTCTTCGTCAATAGCTGAAATGACAGCCTTTCTGCGAATAGCAGAGCTGTGAAATCAATATACATACAGCTCCTATCAAATAAAACATAAACCGGAGCTGGAAAAAAATCGCTAATTCAGTGGTGAGACACTGGGACAAAGTGGTATGACTGAGAGAATAATTGTAGATTCACGTAAATTCCTTACAATGTCTAATAATAAACTGACTACAATAGTCACTTGGGAGTATCTCTATTATTTTGATTACATTAATGTAATAATTTAATCTTATATATTAGGTAGAAATTATGACATTGAAGAATTTTGTAGATATAGATTAAATGATTTGATTTTCATGCATGAAATTGAGAATTGGGTTAAACCTAGGAGTCGGACTCGGTCATTTAAATTTGAAATTAATAGAAATGATTAAGAACATTCTCTTTTTATTTCCTATGAGTTCCAGTAAACATTTCTTTCACACTCAATTTTATAGAATGTACATCATCATCAAACCGACCTAAGTCCCGACAGTGCTCTCAAGAGCCCCGAGGTAAAGGTGGTGCATGTGGCCACTTGAATTTTCTCATCAGAGGCATCCGGTGCCGGATCCCCATCCCACAGCTCTATGAGATTTATGACTTTGACATTGGTATCAGCGCCTGTACAGTTGCTCCTTTCCTGGTCTGCCTACCTTCTAGGTCTCATCAGGAGAGGCCAATTTGACTCTGGCTCAGCCACTCAGACGGATATCCGTCACCCCATTTTGCGCTATTTCCTGAAGGTCCTTGCCAACACTCTCTTATGCAAGATGGAACCCAACAAGGTTAGGGTTCAAGAGCTGACATTGCTATACTATTCCGTCAGGGAGTAAGTTGGGCTCGATGACAAGGTTTTTCCCCCACCCATGAGCGATCAGCAGGTGAACTTGGGGGCTATATTTGCTGAGCACCTTGAACCCTGAAGGACAAACCCTTCAAGGGTTCTGGCTCGAAGAGGGAGACGATCGGGAGCTTCTTAACACCTATCTTCAGCTTTCTTGGTATTAGCTTCGAGGGAGCCTTGGTTGAGAGGGAGCTGCGGTTCATAGATGAGCGTCACTTGACGAGGACTCAGTGGCTGAAGGAGGGACGATGGGTCCTTTGTGGATGACGAGGGGACTTGGGTGATAGAGCTCCTAATGCACGAGGTGATAGACTTTGTTGACGATCCCCAGCGCCTCGACTTTCGACCAGCTTAGCAGCATCTCCACACGGCACCTCTCGGGGTGCGGCGAAGAGGAGGCCTCATACCACCCTACCCGGTTGCAGCAGCCGCAGCGGATGCACCAGCACATCCACCTCCATCTCACCCAGCTTTCTCTCAGTTCCCAGACATCCCAATTCATGACCATTGGGTCTTCGAGCGGGTTGTAGTGGACGCACTTAGAGAAATATGGGCCAGAGTGGAGAAGATGTCTTGGTGCCAGTGTTTCAGCCATCCTAGGACCAGAGCCAGATCGCCATTGCGAGCAGCACCACATAATCAACAGCATGACATAGATACCTCAGACGAGCAATAGTCCCTTTGATACCCCTTCGTCTCTTATTTCATTTTATTTTAAGACTTATACTCGTATTTCTTTTAGTTTTTTTTGTTGCATTTGGATTTAGACTATTTATTTATTGCTATTCGGATGTTTTTAATGTGTATTTGAATGCCTAACAAACCTAACCTAATGATAGATGATCAGAATGGAGAGTAGACACACTATTTCAGTCTGTTAGCACACCATCGATCGAAGACGTGGTCATGCTATCGATCGGTGGTTCAATAGCAAGAAAGGCACAATAAATAGTTTGAATCCACCATCGATCAATAACACCCATACACCATCGATGGAAGATGATGGTTTACCATCAGTCGACACTCACCTACTGCCATCGATCGATAATCCTAACAGAGTTGGTACATTCGACTATCTCTAACATTGTTTCCATATAATTTAATTTCTCCGAAACCAATCCGAGACAGATTAAGTCTAGGGTTGGTTCGCTAATGCTATTTATTTGTTTTTGAATTGTATTTATATAATTATATATGCTTTTCAACAAGTTTTTCAAAAAGTTTTATTGAGTCAAGAAGAAGACTATGATCAAGATTTATTATTGACTTACCACACTCTAGCACCATTCTTAGAATGTTGTTTATAGAGATTGCTAGAGATACCAAAGTGGATCATCCTACCACTATATCACACTTTCTTAGAATGTTTGAAGGAACCGAAGCTGATTTCCAACACTAATCCTGACATTATTTTCTTGCTTTGAGGCTTTGTATACACTAGATCGGATTCCTTCTGCAAGTCTGTAGGTAGAAGTCATTGCAACTCTGGTAACTCTCTCTTCTCTCTCTCTCTCTCTCTCTCTCTCTCTCTCTCTCTCTCTCTCTCTCTCTCTCTCTCTCTCTCGCTCTCTCTCTCCAACATCTATTTAAGTATGAAAAGATTGAGATGACTTCCCAAGATGCAGAGGGGTAGGTACATTACCGATGAACCCATAATCTAATTCAAAGGAACGATCACACATTGTTGGAAGCGAGGGATAGGTACATTACTGATGACCCCACTATTCGCCTACAACTTTGTTAACAAACTATATATATATATATATATATATATATATATATATATATGTATATTCAAAAATTAGATGTAAAATTGGACTGTATCAGTATCATTGTCCATTAAGTTTGAGATTCAAAATGGTTTAGAGAAGAGAGAGAAGAGGGAAGAGAGGGATCATGGAAGATTTTGTACCTAGTTGTCCAAAATTACAGAGGTAAGAATCCATTTGTCCTTTGATCGATACTCCCAAGGTAAAGCATGCACTTTTATTTTATGCAAAGAAATGAAATCAATAGAGGGGCGAGTCAGACTAGTATTCGCTAAGTTGTTGGTAGAATGGATTTGGTTGCTATACTAGGATAGCGTATATAAAGTTCCTCTGTGATTGACTTGATAGGATGTGGTTGCAACAAAGTAGGGTGACAGTTATACTTAGACATCATGTGAGTCTCCGCTTTTCAAAATCTCGTACACAGGCTTTGTTTGCTTGAGGACAAGCAAAAGGTTAAGTCTGGAGGAGTTGATATACCATGGATTTTACCCATTTTACCTATGATATATAGAGTCTTTTATATGCATTATGTACTGTTTTAGAATATTTACAGGTCCAGGTACTCATTGGAAGCAATTGAAACTTTTGGGCTATTTTGGAGCATTTAGGATGCTCAGCAGAAAATTGGAGTCGGGTCCAGATTTATGGATGTACTATCGATCGACGTCACACACTGTGCGCCGAACGATAGCCAAGTCGATAGAAAGATTGGTGAAGGCTTGAGAAATTACAAGTTTTACCCAGAAGTTTCATTATTTGCAATACAAGTCGCTCGCCGAATTTTAAACTATTTATTAGGGTTTTTTATCTTAGTGTTGACCTAAGCCTAAGAGACCTAAGAAAGGGTTGTCTTCTAAGTTACACAAGAGTTTGGAATTAAGAGTTGGAACACATTGCTACATCTACTGGAGAGAAAGAACTGATCTTCATTATAGAGAAGATCTTGAACTCCTTATCTTTTTACTATGTTTATTCTATGCAATTTATTCATGTTCTTTATTGCTATGTCTTAGGAGTTCACTGTTAGATTTATGGTTATTCAATGGTAATAATTTATTGCTGACTTTGTAGAATTGTTAGGGCAATCCTCTTGCTTCTTTGTTTAAATTATTCTTAACGCAAAGTTGAACATGATCAACTCAAATTTAGAAACTAGGGTTCTATAGCGCAAGCGAGAGTTTGGTTATAACCAGGATTCTATCTTGAACATTCTAAATAACCGGTAACAAATGAGAGTTGGATTGGAAGTTTAGAGAACACATCAAACCGTGAAACCATTACTGTTTAGAATGAGCATCGATCGACACTACGTGTTGGGAATCGATCGAAACTCAGTTGAGATGCGCGAGAGAGAAACCCAAAGGTTTGAGTTCAGAACGATGCTTAATAAAACCTAGCAATCTATTAATCTGTAATATCTAATCTTACCTAAGAATTTCCCCTAAGTCTACTCTCTTAATTTAATCCTCACAAACCAAATCATTCTTGAAATCGCTTTTATTGTTATTGTCATAATTCATCTAACTTCAATTCGAAAACAATAAGTCTATTGTGCAATCCTAGAGTCTCTGTGGATTCGATCACTAAGTAATACAGTGAAACTCTTATTTGAGAGAGTAAAAGTGGGATATAGGGTTAATTTGAAAGTGAAATAAAACCCCACATCAGTAATTCTCATGTTAGGTTTAGGGATTTCATGTTCTTAATGTCAAACTAATAATCATAAGATTACTAGGGTTGCTTATTGATTTCTACACCAGGGTAGCTTGTAACACTAGGATCATAGTAGTTGGAAAAGCACCAGAGTGTGACTGATTCTTTGAACCTAGAATCATAGGACAATTGAGAGGCACGATAGTGTAATCAATTAACGGAACTCAAATACTGCTGGACTAGATACCTAGGGGGAATACGAAAGTCTGTCTACGGTTGACTTGAACAATATCGATCTGTACGTTAATGGTTGCCTAAATAAATGTCGATCAACGCTCAACCATTAGTATCAATTGGCACTCTTCCTGAATTCGCATACGAGAGTTGGAATCCCAGGATTTAGACATCTGATTAGTAATTGCATGGGAGATCTGGATTACTATCTTATTGAATTCGAGTTCTAGAATTAAACCTATAAAACCCTTAGCATCCTTGATTGTATTTTTAAATATCTTGATTGATAAATCCCTAAATTTAGTGTTTCTTCCTTATTGGTTACAACCGTTCCATCTATTTGTCGCTTTCTTTATGTTTTATTATTGTTTACATAGCTTGATATGAAACTCAAGTTTATTGTGTGAAAGATAGAGTCTATATGATTCGAGAGAGTAGCTTGAAAGTTAATTTGAGCATATCAAATTTAGTGCCAATGCCGAGGACTCTGATAACCATTAGACTAGGGTAGGATTTCTTCTAGGTTTTTATTTTTAGTTTACTTGCATATATTTTTTGTACATTTTAGGTACATGCTTCTCAATACCAGAAGCAACAAGGAAAAACAGCTCTTGGGTTTCTCAAACCAGGAGCTAGCTGAGTTAGAATGTACGAATGGAAGACTAAGAGGTCAGTGTTGAGCAACACCACCCTCCAAGAGGTTATCTATACTTCTCTTTTAGTGTCGAGGGACACTCATCTGATAGCATCGATCAATACTGCATTCTGTGAGACAAATATGATTGCGGCACTTGTGTTTATTCAAGATTACAATAAGACTTGCATGACCCCGAGGGTCATCTGTGTAATGCAGCATGTAAGACGATAGATTTACAGGGGTCTGTAATCTATGAAACATCTGCTGCTACTGAGGATGATAAAATTCCTCGATAGAGAACGTTAGCAGAATGCATCATGCCTAGTCAGTTCTATGCTAATAGGTCTGCGATTCAACCTTCAGCAATCTAGGGGGTTGATATTAAACCATCATTCTTCTCTTACGTGGGCCAGCACCCTTTTCATGGTTTTCCTCAATTAAATCCCATGGACCTTATTGAAACACTGGAAGATTTTTTGTACGCCATCAAGAAGCATAAAGGAACTGAATATTATCTCCTCTACAAGCTGTTCAAATATTCTCTTTCTGGGAATGAGGTTAATTGGCTGAAGCTCCTACCACTAGGATCTTTCAGTACCTGGAATGATGTCAAGACTGCGTTTTTCACTGAATTCTTTTATGGTGCGAGGGATGAAGAGGTGGAGAATAAAATTTGGACATTCTCTCAGGGACATCCTGAAACATTCAGAAGCTCTTGGGACAGGTTTATGAAATACCAAAGTAACTTTCCACATTATGGTTTCACGAAGGTTCAACTTCTGGAAATCTTCTTCAGGGGTTTTCATTTTTGTTATATGTTGATGCTGGATGGTGCAACCAAATTAAACATCCAGACCAAGTCCCGAGAGGAAGGAAAGAGACTGATTGAGAACTTGGTGTCTAACTACAGTACTAAGAATATGGATATGAAAAGGATGAAATCAAAGGCAATGGTTGGTGACAAGATCATTGAAGTCAAGGTCAAAATTGGTTCTGTAGATGAAGTATGGTGGAACAGGCGGAAGAAGATGAGAATCACATCAATGAAACTGGTTTTCAGGGCTGTATTCAGAAGATGGAGTCTATGATGGGATTAGTCCTAGAGATTCAGCAGAAGATGAGTGAATACTTAAATCTGAGGCTAGATTTTTTCTACAAAGAGATTAATGAAAATTTTGAAGTCTTGGATGCCCATGTCATGATGCTAGACACCCAAGTTTTTCAGACTGCAGAAGTTGTGAAGAAGCTCTAGTTAAAGTGAAAGCTGAGGAAAGCAAGATACACCAGGTTGATGCCATATTAGATGATGATTTCAAGGAGGTGGTCGAGCAAGAGAAGATCCAAGAAGGGGACTTTCAAGTCAAAATTTCTATGTCCGTTGGAAGCTCACACTAGTGTTGATTGACACCATCAGCTGAGCATCGATTGACACCATTAGCTGAGCATCGATCGACATCCCTTTAAGAATCTGTAGGATCCTATGAGAGAATGAGAATCGAGCGACATAAAGAATTCGATGATCGACACCTTTTTGACCCAATGCTGTACCGTGTTGAGTCGAGTGTTGATAGACACCCTACCAATGTTGTCGATATACACCCATCAGTTACTTACCAAGTTTGATTCCCAAGTATTGATGAACACATATTAAGTCCAACTCGATACCCATCCTAGGCATCAACAAAGGCAACAATGAACACCAACCAGCAACCTGCAGATTCACTAGAACAAGAGCAATCAAACCCAGCTCAAACCTCTTTCATTGAGAGTTTCGATCGATGTCATACTCAGTGGAAGTAACCCTTGGGATGAATAATTTAAATCAAAATTGGATCATTCCTATCCTAGCTGACAGGTATTTCGAATCCCAAAAGGCATCCTAGAATATGTGCCCATAAAAGTTAGTGAATGTGTTATTCCAACAAACTTTGTGGTATTGAAGTATGAGCAAGAACCTAAGGATCTTGTAATTTTTGGAAGACTATTTTGGGATATAGCTGGTTAAATTATTTAGGTAAATAAAGGAAGCATTAACTTGAATGTGGGGGATCTTGGATGAACTTTGTCATGGACAAGTTGTTAAGGAGACCCATGATTGATGGACATACATTCTCTATAGAACAAATTTCTGATCTAGCCTAAAGAAGCTTTCAAAGAGATGTGTTCTACGGATCCATTGGAGAGAGCTTTGACCGCTTCTGTAGAAAAAGCAAAGCATCCAGATGATGAGGCTGATGAGTATGTCAAGATGATGGATGCAAGCGAACATGTGATGAAGTTGTTTGCTCATGAAGTTCTTGTGAATAATTTTCTTGGAGGTACAAAAAGTATCGATCGACATCCAAGTAGTACCGCTCGACACCATAAGCAGTCAAGCAATTGGAGTCTTGAAAAAGTACCCATGATCGAGCACAAACGACTTCCTTCAGGGATAATGTATGCATATCTCGGTGAAAACTCTACTTAACTTGTTGTTGTTAATGTTAATTTCAAAAATACATACCTTGCCTTACAGATAAGCAAACTGTGCAAGTTTTAAAATTCTCTTGGCTATTCTGTTGATATAAATTTATTGTATCTCTCCATAATTTTGCATGCATAGGTTCAAGTTGGAGAATGAGTTAAAGTCATCTATCGAGCACCAGAGGAGGCTGAATCCAAACTTGAAGGAGGTTGTCAAGAAGGAAATCATGAAGCTCCTGAAAGCTAGAGTCATCTATCCAATTTCAAACAACGATTGGGTTAGTCCAGTGCATGTCGTTCTTAAGGAAGGAGGAGTCACAGTGGGGAAAATGAGAAGAACTAGCTGACTCCTATAAGGAGTGTGACAGGGCACATGATGTGAATTGATTACATGAAGCTGAATGCTGCAACCAGGAAAGATCATTTCACTTGCCATTCATTGATCAGATTATAGAGAGGCTAGGGAATGATCCATACTACTCCTTCCTCGATGGATACTCAGGGTTCTTTCATATTCATATCCATCCAGATGATCAAGAAAAAACACATTCATTTGTTCCTATGATACATTTGCATACCGCATAATGCTTTTTGGAATTTGTAATGCTCATGGTAGTTTCCAAAGATGTATAATGTCTATCTTCGCATACATGATTAAGTACTTCATGGAAATCTTTTTGAATGATTTTTCAGTCAATGGGTCTGATTTCAAGAACTGCCTGGTCAATATGTAGAAGGTGCTTGCTAAATGTGAGGAAAAACACTTGGTTCTTAACTGGGAAAAGTTTCACTTTATGGTCAGAGAGGACATATTTTTGGGGCACAAGGTTTCGGAGGGTAGAGTTGAGGTTGTCAAGGACCAGACTGAGACGATGACAAGGCTGCTGGCTCCTGACAATGTGAAGGCTGTGAGGAGTTTTTTGGCATACTGTTTTATACAGGAGATTCATCAAGGACTTCAACAAAATTGCTAGACTATTGAATGATCTACGCTGCAAGGATGTCAAATTCAAGTTCATTTCTTAATTCCTTTCAGCATTTGAAGTTATAAAGAGAGCTTTGGTGACTGCTCCTGTGACACCCCCGATCATAAAATACTGGAAATGACACGGTCGATGCTCCCCGAAAGCCGATCCAAGGTTCCCGTAATACTTCCGAATTCCTTAGACTAACAATCAGAAAATACCAATGTTCCTATTGGACATCGCCCGAGGATTTTCAACACGACCGAGCAAATACCCGATAGTTGGTTCTTCCTAACAAGGACTAATATCAAATGGAACCCGTACTTTTATAAACATTCTTTATAAATTATATATTTGTTCGTTCATAACAATCTTACACATATGTTATAGATTAACCTCGAGGTTTTCAGAAAACAATATTTATACATAAGATTTATTAAATCTACTTTGCAAGCACAATAAAACTACCGCTGGCTAATGCTGTTGCTTTCCGTCCTAATGTAAGGTCTCCTGCCTACTGGTTACCTGCACCACAAATGAGTCATGAGTAACTAGTTTACTCAGTGATTCCAATCCCACAACCCAAAACCTAACAATAGAATCCCGAGCAGTCGACAACATTTGAATGCAGAGGAAATATATTCCTTATTTATTGTATTTATCTTTTATCGATGTGAATCCTATCTTAAACATCACCACCATGATACCCACCATTCACTCAAACTTATATAATATATATATATATGCTAAACCCAGAAAACCACCAAGGCTAACCGAGTCTAGTGGAAAATCTAATGCTGCATGCAGTTACACGGACATGCAAATCTAAGACTTTTGTAGACGTAGACACTTCCTTTAACTGATTGCTTCCTTCATCAATAATTTTACACCATTCCAAGGTAACACCATTCTCAGTCGATCACCTCAGCGGTTGATAAGGTTTCCAACTCTTGAACAAAGTTTTGATGATAACCGGCCAATCCAAACAACTTTGAATCTCGATAACAGAGATTGGACACTACGATTCTGTAATCGTAACACTTTTTTCTAAATCTCCATCAACTCCTTGTTCCAACTTACTGACTAAGGGTTCCAACTTCCCATTTCCCTACATTAGCATTTAATAGAACGTGCAGCGTCCATCAAAAGTTCATAAAACAAAATTGCACCTTGTGGCCGATCTTAGCCACTCTTCAATTCTAGAAGTTGATACTTGACCGTAATTGTCACGTTCTTGATTTAACTATAGTCGAACATAACCGCAGACTCTAGTTCTTATTCTTTACCACTGATATGGCTACACTCCATTGGAAAGAACTAAATCAAACAAAACTTTCTCCAAAAAAATATTTATCTGTTACTTTGCTCGATTAGAACCACTTGCTGAGATGTCTAGGCTATTGTAGCAAGTCAAAGTTCAAGATGACTACTGAATATGTTACTTCTAGTTGTCGTAAGTCCTTCTGGTGCATTAAGCATATTTTTGAATTCTTTGAATATCAGATTGTCCTCTATACTCTGCTCTTTCTTATCTCCTATGTTCACAATAGTAAAGATTATGGAATATTCCTCTTCGTCTTTTCCCAAAAGGTATTTAACTCTTCAAGCCTGATATGAGCAACGCTTCAAAACTTGGCAGAATACCATTGTAGGCACTAGTATTCTCCAAAGAACTTCTTTCTTCTACCACATCCTAATTGAGCTTGGAAACTAGATAGCCAATGTGACACCCCCGATCGTAGATGACCGGAAATGACACGGTCAATGTTCCCTGAAAGCGGACCCGAGGATCACAGAAAAATTCCGATCACCTTGGACTAGCAATTTGAGAACACCAACGCTCTTACCGGATATCGACCAAGGCTTTTCAACCCGACCGAGTATCCGATAGTTAGTTCGTCCCTGACAAGGACTAATATCATATGAGTGCTCGTGATTTATAAACATATTTTATACATTATTTAGTTACTTTTAAACATCTTAAAAAGTGTTATAATTTCACCCTACGGCCTAACGCCTCACAACGTTTTAAATAAATATACAACAAAAGATACGTTGCAAGGAAAATAAAATACTACCGCTGGTTGGCCGTTCCTTCCGTCCAAAAAGAAGAGGTCTCCCAACTAGTGGTTACCTGCACACACAACAATGAGTCGTGAGTAACTAGTTTACCCAGTGAATCTAGATCATTACACAATCAATAGTACTATCAAACAATCATCAAAGAATGAACATGTACATACAAGTATTTGATTTATACTTTAATATATTATTCGTCAATGTGAAGCTCATTTTATTTATCACTTCCTTGTTACCCGCTATTCTTCACTTCAATTATAATTACAATATATATATATATAATAAACTCGACAAACCACAAAGGCTAACCGAGAGTAGTGAGTTAGCATTACCATCATCCTCAAACGTCTTAATGAACATTCGAGACTGCATCTTCATGCATTACACGGCCTCCGGGGTGCTATCCCATCATCGTGTTTTCATGACATTGTTCCATTCGCAGGACCAAGTCACGGTAATGCAGGAATTTAGGGATAGTGATTTAATAATGAGTTTTCACTTAGTACTTAATTCCATAATTATTTCACAAGTAATCCATGCATTATTTATACTTATAATTAGCACTTGAGAACAAGTACTAAGAAGTGGCTTAACCTCAATGTGTACTTTCAAATATTTCTTTAAGTGTTAAGTGTTTACATAAAGTAAACACCACACATTTTCAAAGGATTAAGAGACTTTACTACTTAACTGATATAGTTCCATTCCATTCAATCACACACACATATGTGATCTAACACCACATCACCTTAGACTCACCTAGAGATTGGTCTTGAAACTGATTTAGGAAAGTCTTGAAACGTTCTTGTACAAAGCTGGACGGACCTGCAATAAGCAGTTCGGAAACATGATCATCCATCCAAACAATTCGGTTATGAAGAAGGAGTTTGACTTAGATCTAATCAGCTCGGTTCAGGACATAACTTAGCATTTTATGCTAACTCAGACTAGATGAAATCAGATAGGTTGAGACCATAAACAGCTTGGCTCAGACCAATACTAGACAAGATCAAATCTGTTCGGTCCACAACAATAATATTATGGCAGTTTGGTTCACTCTAACTACTTAAATGAGTTAAGTTAAAGTTCGGTTCTACTCCTCCTATATCATATCAGTTTGGTTCAGACAAGTTTGATTCAGGAAAAAGTCAGTTCATCTTGTTTTAACTTCACTCAAACCATAAACAGTTTAGCTAGCAGTTTCCAAAGATTGATTCCAACCGAAACTAAACTAAACTGATCAGTACACCATCTTAAACAAGTGATCCGACCGTGACCTTAGCTTAACAACACATGGAATTGCTCAGAACATGGCTAAGGCAGGTAGATGAGGATTACCCTAGATCACCACGGTTAGATACACCTTGATGATGTTCTCCTTCAAGCTAAGCTCATCAAGAAACTGATTAGAAAGAGAGATGAAGATTTGGTTATGATCAAAAGCTGAGCAAGGTCTAGGGTTTAATCAAACTCTCTTACCTTCTGATCCTTCTCACTAAAACAAACTGAACCAATTGGTGGATGAATTTCGTTCAGGCTTCTTCTTGATCTTTCTCTTGGTTCCTACTTCTTTCTCTCTGTTTTTTTTTCACTGAAATTCTCTCTTTCTTTCAGCAACAAAAACGTGCAAGCAGCTCACTGAAGAAGTTATATAGCTGAGGAGTGGTCCAAGCTGAGTGTCTCAGCTTAACACAAAGAAGAAGTGAGCAAGGACAGCTGGAGTTCTGCTTCACCACACCCAGCCACCAACAACTTCCATTTCCTTCCTTTTAAGAAAGGTTTATAAATCATGTGCTTCTCACATGATCTGTCCAGCAAGCAAGCAAGCAGGCAGCTTGTGCTTGTCATGGACTTGTGCTGAGAAAGTAGGAAGAAAAGGTGGTGAAGGACCATGGACGATTTATAAGGAATTTTAAGAAGGTTGTCGGTAATTTTCAGACAGTTTTCGACTAAAATTTTTCAACCTTTGATTCTTGTCTTGCTTCAACCAAAATCGTCTAGATTAAATAAAAATGTCCCACATAATTAATAATTGACCACAACTATCAAGGAAAGTTCTTTCGACCACAATAAAATCCCATCGAACCATTAATTTATCGGTTTTGATCTTTATTTTTAATTATGATCGATTAAACTCGAATCTGACTTTTCAAAAGTTTATCGATCAAAATTATAATCCACTCGTGAGGTTCATTACAGTGGGTCTACCATGTCTGACAGGCATGGGCTCGATTTTTTTTACTGATTTTACTAGGGCTAGGAAATTTGGAATCCCAATCGGGTTTTGGTTCGGGTTCATTCAGGTTTCGGGTTTTAGAGTTTAGTGAACTTTAGCCTCATTCGGATATTATAAAATTTTGGGGTCAGATTTGGTTCGGTTTTAATCGGATTTCGGTTCGGGTTTAGTGACATGTCCCAAGATCCATTTGAACCTGAAATAATTTCGGATATTAATCGGGTTATCAGTTCTAAAAATACTAATTTGTACTTGATTAACTTAATATATTTCAGTCGTTTCAAGAAATTTTTTGTATTTAGTTTCTAAAATCATATTGTTCCTTCAAAATAATTTTGTGAAACTCGTCTATCAACCATATGAGATTTTTCCATTGAATTATATGTGACAACACTAAACATATCAAGATTCATGACAAACCAAAACTTTGTACGAATGAAAATCATATATAATGAAATATAAAATAAATAAAGTTAACAGCCTAGTAATTATATAAATGTAAAAAGTACTATTTGAACTTTAAAAAAAACAATATTGTTTAAACTTCAAAATATATTTATTCGTAACTAAGCTTCAGATGCAATGTCAAACATAAAACATTAATATCAACCCAAACAAATATATATATATATATATAATATATATTAGGCATATATATTAGACTAAGTATTTGAGTTAATTATTCAAGTAATAACAATTATTGTAGGTACTCTAATAATTTTTTAATGTTTTTGGCTACATATTAGAAATTGAGATTTTGTATGGTAAAAAGCTTCTTTGGAATTTTGAAGTTTCGGATTCTTTCGGATATCTATTTAAGTTTGGTTCGGTTCGGATAAAACTCATAATCCGAAATACGGGTAGAACAAGATCCATTCTATACTTATATCGGGTTTGGGATTAGTTCAGATTTATTTTTTATCGGGTCGGATTCAGTTCGAATTTTCAGGTTCGATTTATTTACCCAGCCCAAAATTTTACAGTCACTACATAACATCACTTATAACATTCTGATAAGTCACTAATTTTTCTATAATTGCTTTTTGGAGTTATTTTTGAATAAGTGATCAAAAGATTAGGTGTATTTTAGTAACATAAATAACTAAATCAATTCTTACACATTTTCCACATACCATATCATATAACATAAATCAAGATGATATAATATTTCACTAAGACTCACAAAAATTTATCTTTATTTTCCTTTTGTTTACTAATACCAGAGTAAAAAAAATCTTTCATTTGAAATATTCGTATAAACAATTAATATCAAAATTGCCTAAATTTTGTTACACATGACATTAAAATTCTTCTAATTTTCTAAAAATAGTATTTATTGCCAAAAGTTGCAAATACTATTAGACTATCTTGTATAGAATTATGCAAATGAAAAATGCATATTACTTTTATTCTTCTAAAGTAGTTTATCACGTACGTTATTTCTCTCATTCCTTTTATACGTACTAACTACCCATTGTTCCTCTCGATTTCTTTTGGTAATTCATTCAATTTTATTCCACTAATCACGACATTTTATTCATCTTATTCTTTCGAGTGATAATCATTTGCACTTTTCTTGAAAATCAGTAAAGTGTGGGCCAAAATTAAACGGATTATATATGTACTTTAATTGTTGGAGTCCCTAGCATGTCTAAATACCATATATTTTTCTTTTCTGATACGGTGATACGATTCATATACATTTTAATTTTTGATCTCTTTCGTATACTGACCTTAGACTTAGCAATTACAATATTTATTCTTAGAAAAAACAATATTAATCGGTAGACAAGAATTTGCAAGAAAGTATCGCCTCTCTCCGTTAGCACAAGAACATGCTACGTGGAAAAAATTTAGAAGAAACGGACGAAAACATCACTTCGGAGCAACAAACATGTCCACATGGTGTTAATAGCTTATAGCCCAAAGCCCAGACCTAAACCTTATCTTGATCCAAAGCTCGAAGCCACTAACAGAATCGCAATTTTTCGAAAGTGAACAATTCATGAAAAGTTGTCGGTATCGATTAATTAGAGATGAAGATATATAAAGCATCTCTATGATGTCTAAGTTAAAATCAAACTAAAAAATAATTCCATATGTAACGTTATTTCGTACGAGTTAGTTAATCTCTAATCAATACATCTTTTGACTTTGATCGCTGCTCTCCAGTGGTTGAATCTAAGATATTCAATGAGATTTTCTTAGCGCATTAGTGCATTTTACCAACAACCAATCTTATTAACACTGGCGGCAAAACTCATCAACTGTTTAAGCATTATAACTTTATGTGTAAATATGGATGTCATATCATATAAGAGACGAATTCCTTTAATTAATGATAATTAAGATAAGTGGATAGTGGTAGATGTATTATTGATTCTCAATATATAGAAATGGAAATTACGAACTTTGGGTATGTGAGATGTGTTCTGTACCATGATATTATGATAATTGAGAAAAGTCTAAACTCTAAACATGATAACATGCTTGGTCATTTTTCATTGATAACGTCTAAACGCAGCTATCAGTTTGATTTATTTGCTATATACAAAATAAATGTGAAATATATCATTAATATATTAATTCTCGAGAATTATAACTTAAATTAGTAGACACGCGTTATCACTAAGATGATTTTTAGAATTTTTTAAAAAAAATCATCTTAAAAATAGATTAGTACATCTAAATATATTTTATATTTTTTTAAATAACAATCAAATTAATTAGTAATGTATAAAATAATAATTTCTATTTTTTCTTAAATAAAAGCTATAGAATTACGTAATATGGTTAACAAATATATGGCAATTAATAATTTGAAATAATAAATATTTGATAAAAATTATATATCATCTATCATTTTTTTAATTTTATATTTTTAAAAGAAATTAAACAATCACATTAAGAATGTAATAAACAAATTATATTTTCTTATATGCTATTTTTTGAATTTTTTTAAACGATTATAAAATACTAAAATGTTAAAATTGACATTAATGTATTTTTTAATCAATTGTTTAAACTTTTTGTTATAAAAATATACAAAATGATCATAAAATCATATAAATATGAAGTCTTATTTAATATATATTCAGATTAAATATATATAGTATTTTTTTTCGATTTTATTATTAGAAATACATAAACATGTTAGTTTCAAAATTTGAATTGGTGGAAAAAATTAGTTAATAAATATTCATATTTGATAAAATAATATTTTGTACAAAATATAAAAATGTTAATAAAATTTTATGGGTACGAGTCCTCATTAATAAATATCATATTGAAATGTACTATATATCATATCAATATCATTTAATTTTAATTATATACCCAAATTAAAAAAAAATCATTTTGATTGTTTGCAAAAAAATTGTAAATTAAAAGAGGAGTTGTTTTTATTAATGTGCTTACTCTATTTTAATTATATACGTAATAATTATTGTTTCTCAATTATTCAATATATATTATTGAATAATACGTAAATAAACACAAAATAAATAATAATATGTGTAAATAATTTGTATACATAATTAATGTTCATTCCGTTTTAAGCGTGGATCTCAAATGTTATTCGATCATATCATTTCAAAAATATAATTATTCGTATCGAAGTGAGACTGTGAACTATAACATCTAGATTATATCATTGATGGCCAATATAAATTAAATAGATTTAAAAACAAAACAAAATATCAACAAACATGACTCTAGTAATCAATTTTATATTGACAGTCCATGACTATACGCTTAGGGAGTTATGACATGATGATTAAACGATCAAAATTAGTATTCAACGATTATTAGTATATAAAATTAGTTGAGCATACCCACATATAATGATCTAGTTTACTCTAAAATGAAAACCGATGATTAAAATGCATGCAAAAGTTAGTGACATCACTTTGGTGACTCCACAAAACAAACACACTTCGTAAAGAAAGATGTTACCTATATAGAGCAATGTTTTTTTGTTTTCTAAATATAAACGTAAAAAAACAGCTTATGTCACTATGCCATCAACCGGTGTGAGGATGTGGAGTGTTTTTTCTGCTTTAAAAAACATTGTAAAACTAAGGGTGTGGATGTACCCGTTCGGGTACCCATTTGGATTCAGCACGAATCTATTCAAGTTTTAAATTTTAAGGATTACAAATTTCAGTCCATTCAGATATTTATAAATTTTAGTTCATAATTTGGTTTAGATCTTTATAGATTCCATTTGGATAACCGGTTTAATTTATTTAAAAATTTTAACATTCAATATATACTTTAAATTCTTAAAATCTAAAAATAAAAAATAATATAAAATATAAATTTGAATCATGTAAGCCAAAATAAATAAATTGAAAATAAAATTTGGTTTGGCTTGAATATTTTAATGAAGAATAATATGTATTTTAAGCATTTTAGTGTTTTGAGTATTGTTTAGCTACTTTAGATTATTTACTTTTGACTATTTCTATATATTTTCAAATATTTTAGAAAAACTTCAAAATAATTTTGGTTATTTTTTTTATATTAATCTAAAAATTGCTAATATATTCAAGTATACAAATCTGATATAGATGTATTCAGATACCCCAAATATTTTGGTTTGGATCGGATTCGATTTCGGTTCTCTCAATACTAAAATCTTGAACTTGTTCTAATAGTTAATTAGTTTTGGTTTAATTTTGATACTACTTTTCTGAACATATTCAGTTCGATTTTTCGGGTTCATGTTTTTTGTCCAGCCCTATATCAAACTCTGGAAATAAAACCATCAACATCTTATATTTGTTTCTAATTAAACGGATCACCCATTTCCCTCTTTATAAAGTAATATGTAGATAATTAATTCATCAGCCATCTCTAGGGAATTTAATAATTAATAGTTATCTAAAGTAAAAATTTATTTGGGAAATTATTTCAGCTTGCTTATCGGTTATGAGAAATCTCAATACTCAAGGGATAAAAATATGATATATGTTGTGATAAATATGGAACAGAGAAGGAAATGATTAATTATGTCTTTTTGAAATGTCCTTGAATCCAGATAGTTTCCCCAATTCAATCGGTTTATGCGAAAATCAACTATTTGTTTTGGAGAATTGCATTACATAGAAAATAATTATTTTGGTTGGATTTTATGATATATTTAAAAAGAATGCAATGAAAATGTTTTTTAACGATATTGATAAATTCTAAAGATATTTTTAACAGTTGGCATAAAACATAAGCGAATTTATGGAATGAAGAACAAATTGGCAGTAGTGCAAAGGTTACACAATCGACAACCACACCCAAGTAGGGAAGAGGAAACACATAGCACACAACACCGAGTAGGGCGATGGTGTTTTATGGATTGGTCAAGGAAGATAATGACTTATGCTAAGACTTAGTTGGTGTAATATATTACAAGGATTTGAAGGAATGATGAGAGCAAGAAACACAAGAGGCTGCCTCATACCTTTATATGCTGAAACTGAAACTTTCATTCGAGCGATGGAAAGTATGAAAACTTTCAAATAATTTCATTTGGTTTTTGTAAAAATATTCTCAGTTGGTGAAGGTAGTTTCAGAACTTAAAGAATGACATGCTTTTACAACTCACCTAGAAAAAAATACAAAAACTGAAAGAGAGTTTCAGAAACTTTAAGAAAATCACGTCTCCATGACTCAAAATACAAAGGTGGATAATCGTGCATGTGGTGTGAACAGTCAATCACTTTAATTTGTCTATATTGACACAGACTTTCTATTTTGGTTAACAAGAGTTTTTAGTAGTATGTTTATGTTGGAAAAGAATAGTTATCATGCTAACGTAATAAATATAAGTGTTACATATTGGGTAATTTTCTTTTTTAGTTTCCATGTACATAACTTGGAGTTCATTAGTGTAATTCATATTATTTTTGTATCATGTAACAAAACCGGATTTACTTGTTATTTAAAATATAATTTGATCACAATTGAATTAACTGTAACAAAAAATCAAGTGATGCCCTTGACCCATAGATTGGATCATCAACCACTTGATTATCATGATTGGTTTACATACAAAGTTCAAAAGTTGAAGATGAGAAGATCAAAACTACAAGTATCACTAACAAACATGGAAATATTTTACAAAAAGTTTATGTAATACCGTAATGTGAGATAAAAGAAAATGCATACATTCCATGAACCACATAGGACCGTTTGGTTAAAAAAAATTGAGACAACAAGAATCATTTCATTATTATCAAAATGTGAGAAGTTTCATGTAATAGAACTTGGTGAAACAGACAAAAACACAAAAGGCTAAAGATACGAAAAGAAAAAAGAGGTTTAGGGGACAGCAGACTTATTAGTAGAGGACAGCTCACTCCCTTATTGATATTGACTTCGTACCCAACTTTTTAATCTTGTTATCATTAGGCTATTAACTATACTAGGGACACATCCCATACAGAGTTCTATCATATCAACATCCAATTCACCGCGACGACTTAAGACTTTGCTTATTTTTGCAAAAACATTGACTTAAACGAGGGAAACATCAAATATATAACCATCAATATAAAAACCAAGATTTAGTAAGAATTTTCTATCTATATATTCATAACACAAAGATAAAAATAAGTTTAGTCATTGTGAAGGTTGAACCAGAGCTTCAAAGAAGATTATAAACTTTGTATTTGATTATAAAGTTACTTTCGGCTTCACCTTACAAGATATACATATGTATATATATGATATGCAGTAACATTTTACTATATTACATACTTGCAAAAAATTTGAGTAGAACAAGTTCTTCACTAAACGATTGAAAATGGGATACATGAGAGAATATAATATGATCGCATTGAACCAAATTCTTAGAGATGATTGAAGCACGATAGAATTAGTAACCATTAATTTCCTCACTTTGTCATATAATATAACACCGTATAGGTTTATTGTTACTATTTTTTTTTGTTTTGGTGGTGTGTATTATTGGCACCTCGAAGTCAATTTCAGTGACTGTTCCGTTTAAATTCTATGGGGAATAACTAGTTGGTGGACGATGTAGACTTGTCCCCAACAAAGCTTCACTTTTCTACCAATATTCATTGTATTTTGTATATATACACTTGTGTGTATTATCGATTTTTTTTGCTCTAAACCATGACCAGGATAGATATTGTAAAATTTGATTTCCACTAGCTTAAAATTGCGAAAACCAATCTAGATTTTGTGAAGTTGGTAACAAGTATAAATATGTTTTTGCGTCGTGTATTTACTATATGTATATGAAGAGATAACCAAAGGCATGTTCTGGTGTTGAGTACATTAATACCTAATGTAGCTAAAATCTTATACATGAAAATAAAAGTATCAATTCACTAAATTATTTTTACAAGTTTTGATTTATAACCTACACGAATATCAGGAATCAAATTTCACACAAACACACACACACACACACACACACACACAACAACACATATATATACTAATACGGATCCAGATGGAATTAATCTAAGTCAATTCGATCATATAACTTATCAAAGAGTCACTATTCCAATAAAAGTTGTTGTATCATAAAAAATATAAAGAATCTTATACATCCCTGCACATTATTTACAAAATTATTCACACACTTTGCTTATGTATCTTCTCTACAATCAATTTCACTAAAAAACATAAGTGACATACTAGAAATGATGACATGGTTTATGGCTAAATATAACATAGATTATTACATTTAATGTTGATTTATTTGTATGGTACACCTTTTAGAAAATGATATCACTCTTGCATCATCATTAAAATTAAATTTATTCAAATGTGACATTAAATATATAATAATATAAATATAACATTGTTTTTCAAATTTAAAAATTTTATTTAATTCTATTTTATAATTATACAAATTTACTAAAAAAATAATATTTTTCAAAGTTTTCTACATCTTCTTAAAATTATAAATTTTTAATCGTAATATCATTAGTTTCCTCTATATATTGACAAATTTTAGAAATAGTGTTTAGTTTTACTTTCTATAATTATATAATTTTTATATAATTTTTTTCTTAATTTTATAAAAATTTATTTAGTGTATTTTAACCAAAAAATAGATATAAAATTTATGTAAGGTTATAAATTTTAAATATATAAATATCTATTCTTAAATATAAATTAAAAGAAACAACATTTTTATTTTATCTTAGTTTATATTTAGTTAAACAAAAATTTATATTAAAATATTGGTATCAAAATAAAAACATCTGAAATGCGAAAAAAATATTTTTTAAATACAATTTAAATTTAAATTTCTGTAAATGGTGTAAGAATTACGAAAACTTCTAGTTTTATTTTAATTGAGAAGCATTTTAACATGTAAGATATGGTAAAATGTTATCACTAGAATACTTCTTAAAGCCCTTTTTAATATATATGTTTAAATTATTAGCATAATTACAATACATCTCGTTAATTATTTAGTCCATCTAAACATATGTTTTACTTACCATCAAACTAACCATAAAATTAATTACTATTTATTTTATTAAACTATATAATAAAATTTTACATTTCTTCAGATATGTTTTTAAATTTTTAGAAATGACTATAAATTACTAAAACTGTTAAAATTTTTGCATTAAAAATTGTGATCATTGGATGAAATTTTTTGTTATAAAATGATGCAAATAATCATAAACCTCACAAGGAGTCTCACTGAAGCGGTTTCGCAAAACGAGTATGCACGAGTGATTGGTACACCTGGTTTACACAAAGCAAGTCTTGTAGTAAAAATAATTTTTTAAAACACATATCATGTAAATTAAACTATATACCTTAGAAAAATTCATAAAAATTTAATTCCGAAATTTTAGAAATAGGTATTATACCTGAATTAATAAAATTAAATATTTATGAAATTTGAATAAAATAATTAATATATATATATATATATATATATATATATATATTGTTATTATTTCAAAAATATTTTAAAGACAAAAATTATATATTTAATAACTTTTTTAGAAAATCAAATCTATGTGTTTATGTTCAATTGATTTTGACATTTAGAAGTAACTGTGGAAAAAATAATATTCTTTTATTTACTTGATAAGGAATACAATAGTTAATAGTTAAGCAATTGCTAAATCTAATAAGCAATAAGGACATCTTTAATACAAATCTCTTAGCATGAAGTTCTTATTTTTCTTAAGAGACGTTTCTTAATTTTAATTAAAAACTTAAGAACCGTTTCATAAAGACGTCTCTTATCCGGAAAAATGTAAAAAAAGGTCAAAAAAATTAAAAACTAATTTTAAGAGACTCAGGTTAAAGATGGTCTAAGCAGCTGAGTTACCCTAAATAGTAAAACGTTTATGAGCTATTTTCTGTAATCATTGTAGTCAATTTCTGTAAGTATATGAGCTATTTTCTGTAATCATTGTAGTCAATTTCTGTAATCTCGATCGATTTATAACAAAACTGGATAAACCACCGACACCGTAGATAAGCCTGAAGCTCGCTGAAAGAAACAAACAAATTAAGCACCAAACTGTTCCCCGTAAATGGACTTTGCTATAATGAATTTCTTACAAATTAATAAAAGATGCGGTCGTTAGAGATGCTACCAACTGATTTATAGAGCATTACACTCGACTCAAGTAACACTCGTACAAATAAATGTACACATCTATTACTAATACAAATCACTATATATATACTTAACAGTTAGAGCCATCGACAAATATTACAGCTATGAGGCCCTAATATATATTTCAATATAGACATACAAATAAACACGTATATACATAAAACATTAGAAAGTTTATACTATAACGCATGTCGTTTTTGTACTACAATAGTTACATGTATAATAATATTATAGAGCCACTTCCACATCATCTCTGTCTCCTTAACAGAACTCTTAACTTCCCATCTAAACCCACACAAAAGGAAATTGCGCTATGGATTACGATAGGCTCGGACCATCAGGTTCGGCAACAAACCCGAACCAGAAAGACCCCGCCAAGTCACTCCCGGAGCTACAGAAGAGAACTAAGAAGACGAAGCTGATTCTCTTCACTCTAGCGATACTAGTTGTCGCAGTTGTCTGCTTCGGGATCTTTGCCGGCATCCGAGCAGTAGGTTCGGATCAACATGCGCCGAAACTCAACCGTAAACCTACCCGAGAAATATCCCGAACCTGTAGCAAAGCCCAGTACCCGAACCTCTGCATCGACACGCTTCTCGACTTCCCGGGAGCTTTAACCGCCGACGAGCAAGAGCTCATCCACATCTCTTTCAACGCTACGCTTCAGAGTTTCAGCAAAGCGCTTTACTCATCTTCTACTATCTCATACGCTCAGATGCCGCCACGTGTACGATCAGCTTACGATTCGTGTCTCGAGCTGCTTGACGACTCGGTAGACGCGCTATCACGCGCTCTCTCCTCCATCGTCGCCGCCTCCTCCTCCGACGAGTCTCATTCCGATGTCATGACGTGGCTTAGCTCTGCGATGACTAACCACGACACGTGTACGGAGGGGTTCGATGAAGCCGTAGACGGCGGAGGAGGAGTGAAGGATCAAGTGATCGGAGCGGTGAAGGACTTGTCGGAGATGGTGAGTAACTGCTTGGCGATATTCTCCGGCAACGTTAAAGATATAAACGGAGTTCCGGTGGTGAACCATAGGAAGTTGCTTGGGGAAGAAGAAACAGAGGAGTTTCCATATTGGTTGAAGAGAGGAGACAGAGAGCTTCTTGGTACTCCGGCGACGGAGATTCAGGCTGATATCACGGTGTCTAAAGACGGCAACGGAACGTTTAAGACAATCGCGGAGGCGATCAAGAAAGCGCCGGAGCACAGTAGCCGACGGTTCGTCATCTACGTTAAAGCAGGAAAGTACGAAGAAGAAATTCTCAAGGTTGGGAGGAAGAAGACGAACTTAATGTTCATCGGAGACGGCAAGGGTAAAACGGTCATAACCGGTGGGTAAAAGCATCGCGGATGACCTCACTAACTTTTCAACACGGCCACTTTCGGTAATAAACTTTTTATGTCTTTAAATTTTTAGTTTTGGTTATTAATTTATGTTTTTCTTTTTTTCTTTATTGGTTGATGTAAATGTAGCCGCGACGGGAGCTGGATTTATAGTGAGAGACATAACGTTCGAGAACTACGCCGGACCGGCGAAGCACCAGGCCGTGGCGCTCCGTGTCGGCGGAGACGCATGCGGTGGTTTACCGTTGCAGTATTATCGGTTACCAAGACGCGCTCTACGTACATTCTAACCGACAGTTTTTCCGTGAATGCGAGATTTATGGAACGGTCGATTTTATATTCGGAAACGCAGCTGTGATCTTACAGAGCTGTAACATCTACGCACGTAAGCCAATGCCTCAGCAGAAAATCACAATCACCGCTCAGAACCGGAAAGACCCGAACCAGAACACGGGGGATCTCGATCCACGCTTGTAAAGCTACTAGCAACTGCTGATCTTGAAGCCTCGAAGGTAGTTATCCGACGTATCTTGGGCCGTCCGTGGAAGTTGTACTCTAGAGTTGTGTACATGATGTCTGATATGGGGGGATCAATATTAACCCAAGAGGATGGTTGGAGTGGAACGGTCCGTTTGCTTTGGACTCTTTGTACTACGGGTGAGTATATGAACCGAGGGCCGGGATCAGGTACGGGCCAACGAGTCAAGTGGCCTGGTTATCACGTTATTACTTCAACGGTTGAGGCAAGTAAGTTTTACGGTGGCTCAGTTCATTGGAGGTTCATCGTGGCTGCCATCCACGGGCGTCGCCTTCTTCTCCGGGTTGTCACAGTAGGGCTGTCTCAGCCTTGTATGTAACTAATATACGGAAGATTATATATACAACAAAGTGAAGATTTATGTTTCTTTTTAAATGTATTTTATTATATGACAGGGAATCTTTTGAATGAAAATAAAAATTATGATTTGAATATTCTTTCAACTCTTTGCTCAGAATGGAATATTTATATTTTTAGAGTACAAGCATGAATGATAAATCCTGATTCTTAATCAGCGGAGGTTTCTCAGTTTTGAATTGTCTTAGGGCATCAACAACCCCTAGCACCTCAAAATGGGATGCTTGTTTTTTTTTTTTTTGCTTTTTAAAAATAAAATAAAATAAAATTAAAAGCAGACCAAATCACGGGCCACCACGTGTCAGTGGGGACCCGTGAACGGTGCAAGAACCAAAAGAAAATGGGTACTTATTTGAAGAGTTTTAAGAGTTGATTTTTTGAGGGTGGCTAATGGGCCCCCACCCTTAAGGCACCCCCTAAGCAACTGGGTTAATGTTGGCCTAAGAGACTAAGAGCAGGATTAACCGGAGTCTCTTAAGGTGGGGGTTCTTAACTTTTCTAAGAGACGTTCTTAGCTTTTAACTAAGAAAACTTAAGAAACGTCTCTTAATAAGAACCATAAAAAACGTCTCTTAGCGGAAAAAATGTAAAAAAAAAAAAAAATTAAAAAAACAAATTTACGTTAAGAACTCTACCTTAAGAGACTCGGGTTAATCATGGCCTTAAAGGGTAATGGGAGGTAGGTTTAATGGCATAAACGTTACATCATCATTGGATCAATGTGCCTCCTTGTGTCTTTAAACTTTACTGATACAACTTTGTTTTTTCTTTCATTTTATGTACATTATTAGAACGATAAGATTAAGCATACAGAGAGATACATTTACCAGATGATAGATTACATACTGGCTACAACGGAGGGGAATCTTGCCTCCACCTCAATTTCTCCATCTGATCCCTCCTTGGTTCGTCTGCAACAATTTTAGCATAAGACTCGTTATATCAAATGTTATAACGGTTAAAACTAAAAACCGGGATTGGTTACTGAGTGGTTACCTGAGGAGATCCTTGGATTTGGTGGTTCAGAGAGATACAGAGCCAAAGCTCCTTTACCACGGAGAATCTTAGCTCCAGGCGCCTCTACGCCCTTCTCCTTCAACTGCTTCTTCATCCACTACAACCGCCTCTATCATATCCTTCCTGTGCCCTCGTCCGGAATCTGAGAATATGACATGGTTAAGAGTCTGAACGGTGAATCTAATGACATGGGTTTGTATGTAATACTATGAGTTTAAAACTTACCTCGTACATAGAATCCATGAGGATGGCTTTCTAAAAGAGATCTTAAGCCACGAGCTCCTGTGTTTTTCGTTATGCTTTTCCTAGCTATTAGCCGCAGCGCCGTTTCCGTGAAATGTAGCTTTACCTGAAGAAAGAGGAGTCTGAGATTTGTCTCAAGATTTTGAGCAGAGAGAGGAAGAGAGCAGTAGTTACACTATTCATTTGGAACATCTTTTTGTATTGCTTTCCAAAGAGCGTTCTTTGGGCTCTGTAAAGCACCTGCAACCAAATGATTTTAGTAATGGCGAGACTCACATCAACCATAGTTATGTGGATCATATACCTCCATAAGTTGGTTCTCAGTCAGAGCAGATAAGCTGACGAGAACAGGAAACCCTTTCCAACAAATTCAGGTAATTAAACCATAAGCAATCAGGTCACTGCTTCCACCTGTCCAACACCAGACATATATCATTATAACTTCGATGCAAACTAGAAGCTATCAAACATGAGCCAAAGACTAAATCTATCATTTTCTGGGTGAAGAGATGATAAAAAAAACCTACAGTTTCCATCAGGTTTGATGCAACAGCGGCATTTGTAACACCACCCACCCTCATGTAGCACGTACAGGTGCACCAAACCCTATTGAAGAATCATGGCGCCTCGAAAACAGAAAAAAAAAACATTCAGTTGACTTCTTCTAAAGGTTATTTGGTTAGACTAAAAAAAGAATGGGATTTTTGGGATTTGATCACTAGTCATACCTCTCTGAAATGGTCTTCTCCGATATCTACAAAACACCACCACATATGAAGAGTATATCTTTTGTGTCTATCTGCATACAGTTGACAAGGACGCAAGTAAGAAACAGATGTAACAGAGGAGCGATCTTAATCAACTCTAGAAAGAAACGCTACACGCCATCTCCATTTAAATTCTAAAACCTTCACACTCAGAACCATCATGCAAAGAACAGTAAATTGGAAGGCGAAAACAAACATATATACATATCTTATGTTATTAGCAAGGTGCATGCGGAACATAAAAAGTAGAGTAGAGTACACCAAACCTGGATATTGTCGCCTCTAGGGTGCTTCTAGCACCCTTCTCAGGCACATTACGATCTATATCAAAAAGAGAGAGAGTTAGAAACTGGGTGGGTAATAACCACAAAAATATATTATCTTAGTTAGCAGAGCTCTTAAAGCAAATACTGCATGGCTTAAACTGTAAACTTACTGTTCTTCCAGCATTTTTTAGCAATGCTTGTTGAACACCCTTCCTGATACATCTCTGCTGATGTTAAGGCTCTCTGCCTGGCAGACCAAAAAGGTCAAAAGAACAAAGTTTATCCCAAGGTAGCACAGAAATAATACTTAAAGTTACCAAACTAGCACATAGTTCTAACCTTCTTTGTTAATCTTAATCGACTTCATCGATGTAAACAATCCCCTGCTGCGCAGCTGCAACATTATAATCTGCAACCTGGAGAGAGTTATCCAATACCACACATTAGAGATAGTATACATAACTACTTGTAGAAAATATAGAAATAGAAAAATGTATGGGGTTTTAGAAGCTTACTGTGAGAAGTTTTGTATAATATAGACTCGACGTCCTCTCCCACATAACCAGCCTGAAAAAATATTCAATTCCAACAAAAATGAATTTCACAGATTGGTCATCACCGAAAAGGACATGCGGGCAAAAAAGGACTAAAAGAAAGGCGAGAGTTGCCTGAGTCAGTGTGGTTGCATCCGCAATGACAAAGGAACATTCACAAACCGTGCCAAGGTTTTCGCAAGTAGTGTCTTCCCTGCACTTAACGAAAAAACACCAAAACAGGTGAGATTACTTCGGCTATATTCAAATGTAAACTGTAGTATATCAGTGTATCAGGCTTGTGGGTTCTTATTTGCAGACTGACGTCACAAAATTACCTGACCAGTTGGTCCATCAGGAGAATGTTACTCTTCTCGAGTTCTAACCATATCATCATCAGCTGCTTTTGGTTGCAGTGCTATCGTTTCTCCCGTGGACCTAGCTTCCAAACAAATTTAAGCATCATAAGTAACGATTCTCTTACAGAATACGTGCAATGACAAAATGCAAAGTAACGTCCATGCAAAAACTACGATATTCCCAGGGTAGAAAGAAATACATAGTGAAATAATTTACCAAATCACAAGATATATTTATTCACTTCCAGATGCTCAGGTAATAATAAGCTGTACTATATCTATCAAAGCAACTGCATTTAGGTAAACATAAGAGACTGAACTAACCGTTTCTGTAATGATTCAAAATATATCCTCTTGTAGTGATTGTAAACTGCTACTGAAAGCACCTGCATCGACGAGATGACACAAGAGAAACCTAAAGTTCAGCATCAGATAACTAATACTTAGTGTTTGTTTTTCTGATAATAATGTAACTTTCTAATTACAATACAGTTAGAAACTAATCACTGAACATGCAGTTGAGGTTAGCACACCATTCAAAGCCTAAAATAGAATCATCAGCAAATCAAGTCACACAATATCACCTTTTTGGCTCTCTGCTGACCAATCACGAACTTGTCCAAACCTTTACAAATCTCCTTTGGTGTCGGAAAACTAGACCCAAGATTAGATCCACCCCAAGAATCTTCCTTCGAATTCGACCCTGTTCCGTTACCAGCACCGGGACTGCTTCCACCACCACCACGGCCGAGATTAACGCTCGACCCGTTAGCCCTAACGGAAAGTCCATCACTGGGAGGCTGCCACAGATCCGGTGGGTCTCCTTGCGAGCTCAAAGTAGCAGACTTTACACCGATCATCTTCTCCCCACCACAGTTCGTAGCGTAACCCATGCTCGAGCTCCGTCTCTCTCCTCGATTGTCCAAGAAGCTCGCTCCCATAGGCTTGAGAGACGCGGTCTTGTTACGGTGATTGCAGTGAGGAGTCGCGGCGTGGAGACGGTTGAAGAAGAAGTATCGAAAGTGAGAAGAGAGTGAGAGAAGCGGTCTCTCTGGAGGCGTTTGACCTCAAAGCTGCGGCCATGGCGGTTGAGAGGATAATTAACTGTGGGGGAGGAAATGGTATCAGCAATTGATTAACATAATCCGATCGAAGATCAAATGAACATTCGATTGATGACGATGAAGTTGTGAAGCACACGGAAAGGATGAAGAAATGCAAATTCGAAAGAGGGGAGAAAACGTATTGGAGAGTGTTTATCTATTTCTTCTTCTTCTGGTTAGACGGCCCATGGTTTTCTAAACGTCGTCGTTTTATCAGTTTTATATTTTCAAACCACCAGATAAGTAAGACATGGTCTTTTGCAATAACTGGACATGATCCGAAAAAATACTTCTTAGAAGTTATAATGAGGAAAATGGATTCAATGCAGTGTCTCCTACTAGAGTGTACTGATAAATAGAAATACTTATGCATGCTCTGCACGGAAGTATTTATAGCTAATATAAGAATGGCTGAAAATTCAAGACAATCTCAAGGCAGTTCAAGCAAATCCTCTCAGAGCATACATTAACCTACTCAACGCTCTCAATGCATATGGGATGTCTCAAGACAAAACTCAGGGAACTTGCTTCACCAAACGACAAGTGCTGTTCGTTTGGCAAGACGCAGCTTCTTGCGTCTGCGTCTGCGGCTGCGTCTGCGTCTGAGGCTGCGTTAAACGCAGATTATTATTGTTCGTTTTCACAGACGCAGACGCAGCCTCAGCCGCAGACGCAGACGCAGATTTTTGTTCGTTTTGTCGACGCATGACGTTAACGCCGACGCAGGAAGCTGACGCTAGACGCAGAGTGTTGTTCGTTTGGCAGACGCTGCGGCTATTATCTTTTAATTTGTATATTATTTTTTAAAAAATTTGTATTATTATATTTTAAATAAATAATATGTAGTTTAAATATATTTACATCCATTAAGTATTATAATTAATTGGTAATAAATTTTTAGTCAAATAAATAAATATAACATCATTTTTAGTCAAATATATTTTAAAATATAACAACATTTTTAGTCATAATCAAAAGTTAAATTAAAACAAAATATATCACAAAAAAAAGAGTTAAATAATACATCAAGTCTTAAATAAATAAAACATAATTGATAATCAAAGTTATAAGGAAAGAAAAATCAAGGTCATTAACTAAAATATTTAATACGGTAAACGACCTCGACCATATTCATTTGTGATGTTCTTACGCAAAGCTTCCATCACTCTATCACCGGTCGGCTCATATACAATATGTCCACCACGACCATCATCATCATCATCATCATCATCATCATCATCTTCTTCTTCATCACCACCATCAATATCATAGCTTCTTCTCCTTCTCCATCATCATCACTTTGCCATTGTACAAAATCATAATCTTCCCGATGTGAATCACGTATGAAGTTGTGTAGGGCCATCGTCGCTGTTACCAGCTTAATCCATTTGACAAGACCATACTTTGGATGCTTACGATCCAAAATCCTCCATTTTGCTTTCCATACTCCAAATGTCCTCACTCACTGATCGCAGACCTGAATGCTTTCGGTTAAACAACTCTCGTGCACTAACTGGTGGTCCTCCTCTAGCAAACTGACCATGATGATATCGCATACTACGATGCGGACCAAGATATCCTGTCCTAGTCGGATATCCGGGAGTCAACTAGATAATACTTTCCAATATTTGTTCAGTTATCCTGTTCTCACCTCCAGAGCTTCTGTCCGTTTTAAACAAGCGTCTACAGCCACATCTTTCTCCTTACGCTTTCTTTTTGCTCTTGAACTTCCAGCTTGAGTTTGTTTTCTGAGCTTGTAGCTGAGTTTCTATCTGAGCTTGTGGCTGAATTTGTGTTTCTGGTACTTGAGTCTCTGCTGCTGGAATATCAACAGAATCAACTTCATCACCATCATCTTCCACCCACTCTAAGAACTCAAACTTGCTTCTCCATGTTGAGCGCTCCATCCTTCAGCTCCAGTTACTACTACACCACGAAATTCCTCTTCAAAAAGATCCATATTAGTAATCTCTTTACATGCGGATTTTCTAGCCCCGGAAACAAGTCTTGTTATTCTCATTCATACACAACATCCAGTATAAAAAAAACATCAAGAGATTGATACCGTAGGAAACAAAATGGCTTGTGGGTTCGTCGGAGATGGAGAGAGCTCGTGGTCTACGTCGGAGAAAAGGGCTTGTGGGTTCGTCGGAGATGGAGAGAGCTCGTGGTGTACGTCGGAGAAAATGGCTTGTGGGTTCGTCGGAGATGGAGAGAGCTCGTGGTCTACGTCAGAGAAAAGGGCTTTTGGGTTCGTCGGAGATGGAGAGAGCTCGTGGTGTACGTCGGAGAAAAGGGCTTATGGGTTCGTCGGAGATGGAGAGAGCGAGCCGGAGATGAGAGAGCTCGAGCTGGAGATGGAGGTGAGAGAGCTCGGAGATGGAGAGAACGAGCCCGAGATGAGAGAGCGAGAGCCGTAGATGGAGGTGAGAGAGCTCGGAGATGGAGAGAGCGAGCGCGGAGATGAGAGAGCGAGCCGGAGATGGAGGTGAGAGAGCTCGGAGATGGAGAGAGCGAGCCGGAGATGGAGAGAGCGAGAGCCGTAGATGGAGGTGAGAGAGCGAGCCGGAGACGAGAGAGCGAGCCCGAGATGGAGGTGAGAGAGCTCAGAGATGAAGAGAGTGAGCCAGAGATGGAGAGAGCGAGCCGGAGATGAGAGAGCGAGCCGGAGATGGAGAGATCTCGGAGATGGAGACAGCTCGGACGAGAGAGAGCTCGAGCCGAGATGGAGAGAGATCGGACGAGAGAGAGCTCGAGCCGGAGATGAGAGAGCTCGGAGATGGAGAGAGATCGGAGGGAGAGAGATCGGAGATGAGAGATGGGAGATGAGAGAGCTCGAGATGAGAGAGTTCAGATGGATAGAGAGACGGCGTCAATAGATTAGGGTTTTTTTTGTAAATAATAAAATAAGTTAAGGGCAAAACTGTAAATAAATAACTTAAACGCAGCTTTATTGACTCAGTCGCCGATTTATTCAGCGTTCAAAATTTATAAACGCCAGACGCTGCGTTTGGACGCAGCGTCAAGACGCAGATACCTGCGTCAATCAAACGAACAAGAGTTATGAAAAAAATAGCCGCAGACGCAGGAAGCTGCGTCTGCCAAACGAACAGCACTATTCTGTTAGTTCGTAGCTTACACCTCCGTAGGAAATCATGTCCGGATGGATATTGTTGGAATCTCTCAATATCCGGTCAATATGCTTGCAAGATCAAAACTAATAGCGAAACTGAATTCGGAATCGACTACCATCCCTCAGCCCATTAAAGGAAAAAAAAATGGGAAAGTCAAGAACGGAAATAATTATGTCATTTCTATGGAAGATTTTATTCATGGGCAATATCAGTTAATGAATGAATTTTCAAAAGACATATTAGGAACGATCCTAGCTGTCTATGATGTGGCCATGAAGAGGAAACAATTAATCATAATGATTCTACATGCTCTCCCGCTATGCAATGTTGGGCCTTTCATCGATTCCATCAGCTCCAGGGGTTTTCCCTTCACAAAACCTACACACCAATATAGACTACCTCCTTTCGAGGACTAATATTGGTGGAAACATGGAGGAATTAACTAGGGTTTTTCCTTGGTTTCTATGGTACATCTTGAAAATACAAAATAATTTTTTTTGATGGACATAATTTTCTCACCAGTGGATACAACTTAACTGGCATTACAAGAATGCAATGTGAGGAGATCGAACCAGGTGAAAGCACCATGGAATGCATACCAAAGAACCCCCTAGAATTACCTACATTCATATGTCGAATGGATGGGTAGTGAAAAAATGAATGATATCACTAGTGGATTAGGATGGATTTTACAGCTACAATACGGATCAATAGATCTACTTGGTCTCCAAGGCTGTCACAAGCAAATTTCGCCAGTACATACTAATCTAAAAAATTTAGTATGGGCATTGAATGTTTATCTCTTTGTCAGCGATATTGCTATTATTTTGTTACCAACTCCTAAGAGTTAGTCAGAATGATAGCTACACCTGAAGACTGAATAGCCTTTACAGCTAAACTTAATGAGTTTAAAACTCTATGAGCGCCTTACTAAGAGGGAAAAAGTTGTCTATCAGATCTAATACCACTCAAGCAGATTTCCTTGCAAGACATGCTCGGACAAGGAATCGTATTTTCTAATATGTTAACACGTCGGTGACACACTAAATTGACACTAGCATCTCGTCTTTTGCAGATACGTAGTAAGACTACTCTCTTTGTATTTTCATTGTGATAAAAAAAAGAATGGAATAAAAATATTTGAATTT
The DNA here is from genome assembly GCA_905132885.1 of Moricandia moricandioides. Lineage (NCBI taxonomy): Eukaryota > Viridiplantae > Streptophyta > Magnoliopsida > Brassicales > Brassicaceae > Moricandia > Moricandia moricandioides. The sequence continues at coordinate 38,979 of CAJHQQ010002716.1, forward strand.
GTTTTTTTTATACTCCCTTTATTACATAATATATGATATTAATAACTAAAAACATATAAATTAAGAAGTCTATCTTTCTAAAAAGAAACACCATCAAATTTTTTAAATTAAGATTGATTCAACCAATCATAAAAAAAATTGAAGAATATCACTGGATTAATAATTTTCAATACATTTAGAGTTAACAAAGAAATGTCAATACATCTTACAATCTGAAATATCAAAACTTTCTCAGAACACCATATTATATACAATGAAATGGAAAGAGTAGTATTTTAGATTTTGGGTTTAATCTCGACCGAAACTAAATTTAAATGGGTATCTAAAATTTTAAAAACCCAAAATAAAAATTATTAAATCTAAATTCAGTCTTGAATAGTATCTGAAATTAATGATCGCAAAAAAATATCAAAATAAATATTAAAAAAATTTAAACGAATATTTTAAATACTTAATTTAATATATATATATTTTTGATATTTGATCATAAATTTTACATTTATATGTTATATATACTAGGCTATTTTAAAATTTTATAAAATTTTAGACTTAAAAAAATGATAATTCCCTATCGTAACCAATCCTAACTAATCATGATGTAGCTTTAATTTAAAGTTTAAAGCGTTGCTACATTATTTATAGTCTTATTTTTTATTTATGTTTATTTTTTTTCTTAAAATCTAATCTAATTAAAAGTGAAGTACAAATAAGAAATAACCCTAATTTTATTTAATATTTACAAGTAATGCCACTGATATTATCCTTGTATCCAAACATCAATTCTTAACAAGAAAAAAATAAAATTTGGCAAGCCCATTAACAACTTTTGTTATTTGAATTGAAACTTCATAAAATATTGTATATGTATTTTCCAATTTTATAATAAAAACAGAAATATATATATATATATAGCATTAAATTAGTTTTTATTTTATTAATATTCATATAAGTTACTCAATTATATTTGAACTATTAAAATGATAATAAATGTTAATAATTTCCCATTATAATATGAAACTTATTCATTTACAGTAACAAAATCATGTAACTTCCATAACAATTTAATCACTGAAATACATATTAATATTTATTATAAATGGTTATATAACAAATAAATACAATGTATTATTCATTTGTATGATATATATATATATATATCTAATAAAAATAAATTATGTAATTTATAAATTTAAAAAATTTAATCACCATATAATACATATACACAATTAGGTCTAGGACGGCTCAAATATCTGGGATATTTTAGGATATACGGATTCAGATATGCATTCGTCGGATATCCGAATATGTCTTTTTTAATTAAAATAAATCAAAAACTAACTATTAACCATATATTTAGTCTATTTAAAATTATTATTAAAAACCTTAAAATCATTAAAATTAATAAAATTAAAATTTAGTTATTTTATATAAAAGTATATATAATATACATAGATAACTATAATTAAATTTTAAATATTTGTAATATCCGGATCCAGATATCCATACCTAAAATTTTACTATCTGAATTTGTACCTCGATTAGCCTAATCCGTAAAATCACTACTAGGATCCTCGAATATCCGTTTTTCGAAGCAGATGGGATCCCGGATCGGACAAAGGATATCGAATATTAAATTTCAGTCATATATACAATTATATCAAATAAATTACTTAAAATATTTAACATTTATAAAAATAACACCCGCGCGGGCGCGCGGGTCAAAAGCTAGTAACTATTAAAATTGCTTTAGAAATCGTAGTATCTTTCTAAAACAAAATAACATACATGTACAACAATAAAAACAGGAAAATTGCATTTTAAATACTCAAGTTGGTAAAAGTTTGCACTTTAAACTTTGACATTCAACATCTAACACTTTAAAAATGAAAGTAATTTCAATACCATATTAAATTTGAAACTAACTTACTTTTTTGCCACATCAAAATTTGATCGGTAATATTCATTATCCGGTCAAAATGATGACGTGACAGTTATTTTATAAAAAATAAAAAATTTCCTTAAGCAATAAATCAATAAAAACGATTAAAATAAATAAAAATAGGTAATATATATATATATATATATATATATATTATATTATATATATATATATATATATATATATATAATTAATAAAATTATATTTTAGGAAGGAAAAAATTACTAAATTTTTTAAAACTTATAAAAATTATTTTAAAAATACAAATGTTTCTTAAAAATTGATAATAACTTAAAAATTCAAAAAAAATCAAAAATTCTCAAAAATTTAAAGAATTATAAATATATAATTTTCATATACTTCAGTTTTATACACTTTAATATTTAAATTTATTTAAGAAATATAATTTATCTTTTTTAATCATAACTTTTTTTTGTATATGCTTCCACTGATGACTAAAATTTGATAAATACTTAAATAAATTTTGATTACATTTTTAAAAATTAATAAAATTCAGACACATCCAAGGTGAACCTAGCATATATTAAAAATATAAAATGTTTCTTCAAAATTATTTTATATCTGTTTTACCTATTTTATTTATTTAAATCATTTTTATCGATTTCTTGCTTAATTTTTTTTTAAAAGTAAACTTGCCACGTCATTATTTTGACCGGATAATGAACAGTATCAGTCACAATTTTAACATGGCATACAAGTTTAATTTCAAGGTTTAATATGTTATTAAAATTAATTTAATTGTTTTAAAGGGTTAAGATGTTGAACACCAAAGTTTAAATTACAAAATTTTGTCAACTTGAGTATTTAAAATACAAAATTTTCCAATAAAAACTACAAACTAAATCCTATAGCTACATTTCTACATTACATTCGAACCAATCTTTCCCATATCAGGGATATGACAAAAAAATAATTATTGTAAAAAGAAAATTAATATTAAGACCAAAATTCATATAGGATTTCGTTGTGTTTTAATTTAAAAAAAAACTATAAAAAAATCTGTTTAATGTTCATTTTTTCCTCTCTATATTTTATGATGAGGTTTAATTGTTAGGTGTAGAATTATTAAAGTTGTCTTATATTTGGGTTATAGCTTCTCATTGATAACTTGGTCCTCCCACAAACGGTATCAGGTATTACTAGGGTGGACACAGATCAAATATCTCCATTAATTCTCAGTATTTGTGATTTGTTTCGTATCTTACGGATATTTGATTTTTCGATTTGCTTTGCTTCGAAGAAATACGGATATCCGGTTTTACGGATATCCGGATTTTTTTGAGATATTTGCGAATATTTACAGATATTTATGGATATCTCATCTACTTTGTTTAATACAAGTAAATTAAGAAAACTATAAAATTTGTTTTCAAAAAACTATTTTTGCATAATATAAAATGAAAAATAAAAATAAATGAAACTATATGTTCCTTAAATTTCTAAAATTGATTAAATTTTCTTATAAACACACAATTTTTTTTTGTTTTTATAAAGATTTTATAAGTAAATTCTAAATAAAATTAATAAAATGATATGTTAAAATAATAATTTATAAAATTATACATATAAAATCTAATTTATTTACAGATATACATATATCTGTATAATGTCGGATCGGATATCCGGCTCTAAATTTTTTAGTATTTGTGATTTGATTGTTTCTAACGAATATTAAATTTTAGTATTTGCTTTGCTTCGACGATTTACGGATATCCGGATTTTACGGATCGAATCGAAACGAATGACGAATCAAATTAAAATTAACAGATAAAATGTCCAGCCCTAGGTATTACCCCTAATCCATGTTGACCAGGATCGTGAAAGCTGAAGAGTAGAAGGGAATCATACACATATGTAAAGAATATCGAGAGGTCGGGAAGAAGAGTGAGAGGTGAATACCAGTCAACATAGCTGACGTTGCTGTACATGAGAAGGAAACCTCATTGTTTTCAATGAGAAGGAAATCAAGTATCAGAGAGTAAAACAAATTGCTGGTTTGTAGGGTCTCTAAGAGTCTCTCTGCATCAACCATTGATTTTAATGTACAAGTTGGGTGTTAGAAACCTCTCACTTCCAATTTGAAAGAGATAACTCAAGTTATATTTATGTTTTAGTTTCCTAGTCATATCAAGCTTTGATTATGATAATAAATAACATGAACTATTCAGTACAATTCTAAACATATTGGTTTATGTCTCCTTGAAACCAATCGCTATTTTGGGTTGTGTTGTTTAGTGTTGGATGTGAAGTTTTTTTGTGTCTCTGGTTCTTATGAAATTGAGCGTTTACACATATACAGAAGATCTTGACAAAGAAAAAACATATACACACAAGATACTGGATAATTAAACATTTATATACTACTAAATTTGAGGAAAAAATATGGAAATGGTGAGTCATGCATATCCATAAAACATAATTATTTAAATTTGTACCTATAATAAGAGTGGTTGGGTTGGGTTGGGTTTGGCTTGGGTGATTGAAACTAAAAAAGTAATAAACACCAAATCACTGCCCAATAACTGATCTGATCAAAGAGTTTCATAAATCTCTTCCTTCCCAACGCCATTACTTTGGTCGGAAGATCAATAACCCATAGGCGGACCTCGCCGTGGATTAGTAAAGATTGACAGATCTGATTTTGGATCTTGTTTGATGGCGAGGAAAGGGTCGAGTATGAGATTATCGAGCTCGAGAGTATCTTCCCTTTTGATCTCTATGTTCGCTACTTTCGCTTCCTTCTATGTCGCTGGCCGGTTAGTCTCTCTCCGTTTTTATTTTTATACAGATACTTGTGTGACTCTTTAGTAATCTGCTCTCGTCTTTTGGCATAGTTTATGGCAAGAATCACAAACCAGGGTTCATCTTATCAAGGAGCTCGACAGAGTTACCGGACAGGTTACTACTACTCTACTCCAAAGGATTGAACTTGTTTTCTTGTAATGTACTTGAATGCTTATTGTCTTCTTTTTGTGAGCTCTTTCAGGGCAAATCTGCCATATCGGTGGATGATACTTTAAAGATCATAGCTTGCAGGTAAAAGTATTGTTTTCCTTTTGAGTTTTTTGTTTAGTCTAAATGGACTGTAGAAGGTTAGAGTTTTCTTTCTAGGGAACAGAAGAAGACTTTAGCAGCTCTTGAGATCCAGCTAAGTGCAGCCAGGCAAGAAGGCTTTGTTTCAAAAAGTCCAAGACATACTGATGGTACCGAAACCAAGAAAAGACCACTAGTGGTTATCGGTATCATGACAAGTTTGGGTAATAAGAAGAAAAGAGACGCTGTCCGGCAAGCATGGATGGGGACAGGTACTGCTTTCTCCTTATCCATGTTTTAGTATGGTCACTGTCTTTTTGTATATTTGCTCTTCACTTCTTTTTCTTGGTGAAAGAACTTATTTTTCATTGAGAGCTTAATAAGACTTCTTATTTTTGTAGGTGCATCATTAAAAAAGATTGAAACTCAAAAGGGTGTGATTGCACGGTTTGTTATTGGAAGAAGGTTTGGATTTGATCTGTGCCTGTAATGATTATAAGACGGTACTGGAATCTTGTTTATTGACATGTTATTTATATGTAGTGCAAATAAAGGGGACAGTATGGATAAGAGCATTGACGCTGAAAACAGTCAGACCGATGACTTCATTATTCTTGTATGTGGTTTAGAACTCTTTCAAGATTATTACCTCTGACCATTCGTTAGTCTGAGAAGCTTGCCCATTTAATGTTTTTCAGGATAATGTTGTTGAGGCACCTGAAGAAGCTTCTAAGAAAGTGAAGCTGTTCTTTGCCTATGCGGCAGAGAGGTGGGATGCACAGTTTTATGCAAAGGCCATTGACAATATCTACGTCAATATTGGTGAGTTAGTAAGAGAAAGAGTGCTTGACAGCTGAAACGTTTGGATTGTAAAATGTAAATATAGATAATGTAGTTGAATTTTAATGAGTATGCACATATCTAACATTATCCAAATAGACGCGAAATAAGGATGACTTGAGAAGCTCGCAGTTGCATTATACTTAGGCTGTCAAATACAGTGTTTGATGTTCTTGCACATTTTTTTCTTGCTTCTTTAAAAGTCTTTTGCTGACTTTACAGTGGCCATGAATGTAATTGATCCAATGCAGATGCTCTCGGAAGTACACTTGCAGCTCATCTTGAGAACCCAAGAGCTTACATCGGTTGCATGAAATCAGGAGAAGTTTTCTCAGAGCCGTGAGTTTGAGATTAGAAACCCAACGCCACTAGGAGCAAAAAGGATCTTAGGAATGTAATCAGTCTTAACAGAAAGTTTGGTTTTTATGGCAGGAACCACAAATGGTATGAACCAGAATGGTGGAAATTTGGTGACAAGAAAGCGTAAGTTAAACAATAAGATTCATTTCTAATATGTGGCAAAGAATGACATGATGTATCTCACAGATACTTCCGGCATGCTTATGGAGAGATGTACGTCATAGCACATGCATTGGCTAGTTTTGTATCGATCAATAGGTCAGTTTCTGACTCTCAACTACTACACCAGAGGGCGCATAATCTTCTAACATACTAACAAACAGTGAAACGAGTTTCTGTGTTGTTTGTGTGTTTTGTATGATGACAGAGACATACTTCATTCGTATGCACATGATGACGTGAGCACGGGTTCATGGTTCATGGGACTTGATGTAAAGCACGTAGATGAAGGAAAGTTTTGCTGTTCCGCTTGGTCCTCAGGTAGGACTTAACATCTTCTAGTGAAATTTTTGGATACATAATGTTCATTTCTTCCATACGTTTCAGAAGCTATATGCGCAGGAGTGTAGTAGGACCAAAGTTTACAGAAGAATTTCAAGTGTTGAGGCTTTGCTGCTTCTAGAGAAGCACACAACATTTTGTCCGAAAAAGACCGATTTACACAATTTACTTCTATATGTATCTTAAAACCTCACCATATTATAACAATCTTATACCCTTTTGTGGGTTTGTGTATGTGGGGGAACACATCTCTAAAGTGATCAGTTGCTTTTCACTAAGGACTCAGTTATATCCCGCAAAACAAATCATCCATTTACATAGGGTGGGTAGATGGTGGAGAAGAAGAGGTCGAGGGATGCAGACTTGTTCCTGTAGGCGTCGATCGAATCTCCTCTTTGTTTTAAAATCGTTTCTTTCATTTGGTTGTACGTTTTTTGGGTTAAATGTTAAGATTTTCAATTACATATCCGAAGGATTTCGTGTTGCTTTAGACGTTTGAGGATTTGCATGCAGCAAACTCATGTGCTGATTTCAAATAATTCAAAAGATAACAAAAAAAGAAGAAGATAGTGAGACATCATTTAAGTGAATCTCTTCTAATTTGTCAAAAGTTTATTCTTTGAGAATTGTCTTACAGTTTCCTCTACTTCCTCTAATTATTTTATTATTTATATGCAAAAAATATCTATTAAAATCTCAGCTGTACTTGCTCTAAGTATATTTTTAATATCTTTATTCCAATTAACTAGAATAATCTTTAGGATTAAATATTTTATCTGGTTCCAAAAATCTAGACCATAACTGACTCAAAATATATTTTCGAGTTGGGTTTGGATCTATATTTTCAATAATATTACCCAAAATTTTATATATAATAAGTATTTTAGGTATATTTTCGTTATTACATATATTTTTTTAATTTTTGATATATAATTTAGAGGATATAGAAGAATAAATGAAGCTGAATCTTCACAGAACCAAATTGTATGTTGGTGAGGATGTTTGATTAGTGAGTATTGACAATATCTTGTAATTAATTTTTTTTCTTCTACAAGTTTCTTACATTGTTGAAATTGGTCTTTTCTGGAAATCTTATGACTCAATATTACCTCTACTTTAATTTGTGATGCCTGGAATAAAGTTGAATCTTTGCAGAACCAAACTGTATGTTGTTGATGATGTTTGTTTAGTGAGTAGTGACAATATCTTGTAATAAAGTTTTGTTCTTTTTTTTTTGTGTAAAAATGTTAAATTTTATTACTATATTTTTAGTTTGAGATAGAATTTGTGTTTAGTAAGTATAGTTTCATTTGTGTATCTTTCTAATTTAATAACCAATTTTTTTTTGTTTTGTTTTCATGTCGTAGCTGGTGCATTGTCTAAGGACAACAACGCAACATGAAGACACAATTCATATGTGTCAGACAGTATTTGGCCAGCGAAACTTCAATTTGATCTTGTTGGTAGAGCCGGACCTGTGGGAAGTGTATTGGAACATTTAAATGAGATCCTCTTTTTATGGGCCCCCAATTTTTTAAAAATGTTAATGGTTTTATTTTAGAATAAAAAGTTAATTATTTAATATGCACTTTATATTTAATATAGGCAAATATTAAAATTTAAATAAATGTATAGTTTATGTTGCCAAAAATGTATAGTTTGTAAAAACACATCAGTTTATGAGAAATTAAGAATAATTAAAAGTATTAGATAAAATTTATGTGATTATATTTTTTAATAAATTTAAAATATAAAAATAAATATAATAAAATAAAATTTTAGTTTATAACTACGAATTAAGTCTACGATAAATGTGTTTCGAATAGGACCCCAGAAATCTCAAGCTCAGCTATGCTTATTGAAAGTTATTTTAATGGGAGAGATTCTGTCAAATCAAATCCCCTATATATTAATCCTCGAGCATTAGAACTTTTAAGTGTAGCCACGTGTCATCACCAGGATGATTCTCAGAATCCTTAGAAAAAAGTTGGTCCATCTAATTATAGATTATACTTTTATTAAAATAACATTCATAATGATTAGTAGTGCATAAAAAGATATTTTACATTCTTTCCTTAAATAAAAGCTACGGAATTACCTAATATGATTAGCATATATGTGATAATTAATGTTTTGAATAATAAAGATTTGATAATATATTTTGTATTCTTCATCATTTTTTAATTTATATTATAAAAAAATAAACAACCACATTAACCATATAATAAAAAATCTAATTTTTTTTCTTACATGTTATATTATGAATTTTTTAAAACAACTATAAATTACTAAAACAGTAAAAACATTACAATCAAAATTTTGTGAACAATGTTTTTATTTTTCTGTTATAAAAAGATACAAATGATCATAATATCATATGAATATTAAGTATCATTTAATATATATTCAGAATAAATATATATATATACTTTAATATTGTTTAAATTAAACTATATATCATATAAAATACATATATGTTAATTATATACTTAGATGGATCATTACAACATATTTTGGTACACACATGTCATAATAACATATTAATATACGAGCTATATATTTTAATTCTGAAATATTAAAATCCTTAAAAAAATAAGTTATCAATCCTAGGTCAGTTATTGGTTTCTCAATTATTTAATATATATATATATATATATATATATATATAATTTTATTATTTTATAATATGTACGAGCTATATATATTAATCATGAAGCTATATATACGAGATTTTTTCGTAGTCACATGTCATCACTACAATGCTTTTTAAAATCTTAAAAAAAATAAGTTAGTCCATCTAAATATATATGATATCTTTTATTAAACTAATTATCATATTAGTTATTCGTGCATAAAATAATAATTTCTATTCTTTCCTTAAATAAAAGCTACGAAATTACCTAATATGATTAACAAATATGTGACAATTAATGATTTTGAATAATAAATATTTGATAACAATATATGTATCTTCCATCATTTTTGTTCAATTTTATATTCTTGAAAGATATTTAAAAATCACATAAGTATATAATAAAAAATCTAGATTTTTTCTAAATATATTTTGATTTTTTTTAATATAAATTACTAAGGCTGTTAAAAATCTACGATAAAATATTTTTGATCAATTGTTTAACTTTTTTTATTATAACAAGATATAAATGATCATGAAATCATGTAAATATGAAGTCTCATTTAATATATATATACATTTATTTCAATATCGTTTAAATTAAAAAATATATATATCATATATAAAATAAATAAACATGTTAATAAAAATAATATTCATATTAATAAAAATAATATTTTTGTCACAACAAATATAAAAATGTTAATAAAATCATATGAGTATCAAGCCTCAATAAATAAATATTTATATTAAATATATTATATATCTATATCTATATCATTTGATTTTAATTATATAATATATAAAATAAATAAATGGTTTATTTTGTTTTTATCAGCAAAAAGTTTTGTAAATAAAGAAAAAGATTTTTTTTATTTATGTTCTTACTTGAATTTAATTGTATACGTCATAGCTATTCGCTCTTCAATTATTTAATATATTTATTATTGCATAATATGTAAATTAATACAAAATAAATAATATTATGTACAAATAATTTGTATACATAATTAATCTTCATTCTTCGCAAGCATGAATCTCAAATGTTATTTGATCATATCATTTCAAAAATATGATTTTTCATATCGAAGTGAGATGGTGAATTATAACATTTGAATGATATCATTGAAACCCAATGTAAATTGGGTTGACTGCTTAAAACCCCTGTAAATATAATCATCATATATATTCCCCCCTCAACTACCAAGTTCATGACAAATTCACCCAAACTTATGATTTTTCTTTAGATCTCCCCCTAAAGTTTTTATTCCCCCCTCTCTAATTCAATTTCAAAATCGAGACTAAAGAGAAATTAATTGCGTTATGTAATTAACGATTGCCCATTAGGAAAGAACCCGACCCGACATTAAAAAAAAGAATTCGACCCGATTTTTTTTTAAAAAACCCAAATCGATTTGGGATTTTTATTAGGGTTAGTCTATCTTCTTCACTCAACGACACAGAGGGGCCCCGAAGAAAAACTGGAAACAGAGAGAGACAACGAGGAATTGAGAGAGAGAGAGAGAGAGAGAGAGAGAGAGAGAGAGAGAGAGAGAGAGAGAGAGATTGAGAGAGAATGTGTTTGAGAGAGTGTGTGTTTGAGAGAGAGAGAGAGTGTTTGAGAGAGAGAGAGAGTGTAGTCTCTCTTTGTCTCTATTTCTCTCTTCGTCGTCGTCTCTCTCTGTTTCTCTCTGTCTCTCCAGTTTTTCTTCGGGAGTCGGAATCCCTCTGTGTCGTTGAGTGAAGAAGATAGACTAACCCTAATAAAAATCTCAAATTGATTTGATTTTTTTTAAAAAAAAAATCCAAGTCGGGTTCTTTTTTAATGTCGGGTCATGTTCTTTCTTAATGGGCAATTGATAATTACATAACGCAATTAATTTCTCTTTAATCTCAATTTTGAAATTGAATTAGAGAGTGTGGAATAAAAACTTTAGGGTGAGATCTAAAGAGAAATCATAAGTTTGAGTGGATTTGTCATGAGCTTGGTAGTTGAGGGGGAATAGATAGGGTGATTATATTTACAAGGGATTTTAGGTAGCCAACCCATGTAAATTAAATAAGTTTTTTTAAAAAATATCAACAAACACCACCCTAATCATCAACATTATATTAACGAGGCATAACTATACGTTTGGAGACTTATGACATCATGGTTGAACAATCAAAATTAATATTCAACGATAATTAGTATATTAATTTCACCCCGCGCATGCGCGCGGGTAATCATCTAGTTTCCCTACTTATTTCGCGATGACACTGATCATCGATATATCATATATGCTTCTTAGGTAATTTTTAGCTAAAGGCACAAATATTAATAAAATTTACTATTTTATAAAAAAAGTATCATTTAATGTATAAATAAGACTATATGATTTGCTTGGTCACCTTATACATAATTAAGGTAAAAGTTCTTACAAAAGTGAAACTATTTATATTTTGAAACAATAAAATTTATCTCCAAAACAGTAAAACATATATTGTGAAACGTAGAAAGTATTATTTTTTTTTTAAAAAAATTCTCAACTAAGTTAAAAAGTTTATCTTTAAAAATGAAAGTTACAGAAGTATGATAAGTACATGCACAAAAAAACTAATGCAAGACAGAAAATTAAAAAAGAAAACAAGTATACCATATAAAAATATATGTAAAATATAAAAAATAATTAAAATTATGAATTTCTCTTTTGATGTCCTGTTAAGATTGTGGGTTCGTATGCAAATGAATCCAATAATATTTATACATCATTCCAGATATATAAAAGTCAGCAAAAAAAAGTCAAAGATAAAACAAAAGAGACAAAGTAATCAATATATTTTTTTTCAAAATGCTAAAATCACATAAAATATATTTATAACATTTTAAAAATATTTTTACTTTATCAAAACATGACATCAAAAAATAATAAAATATAAGATATGCTATCTTCTTCCAAAGTCTTACCAACATTTTGATTTTTAATAGTTTATCTTTTTTCTTCATAGTTTTGTAGGTAAACTTTTTCTGATATAAGATTCTACTTTGTTTTAGTTACTTGAGTCTTTGCTAAGATAATGTTTGAATCTAGCAATCAAATTTTTATTTTATAAACATGAGGATGTTCAAGTTCGAGTATCAAATTCACCTTGATGTTCTTGTAAATAAACATAATAGTTCTTAGTAGGGAAAACAATTTATTTCAAACTGTATTTTTCATCATAATTGCTTTTACGAATTACATATATATATATATATATATATATATCTGTCTATTTATCTATAATAATAAAGTTGATATATATATTTATAATAATAAAGTTGAGTATATTTTCTTCTTTCTACACCTCAACAAAGGATGCTCCTAATCTTAACACGTGTCAATTTTTTAAATCATCTAATTTTTTGTATCGCAAATATTGAATGGGCTAGGTATTGGAATCTGAAAAAATTATTGGGCTCTTATCCTCATTTGCATAAAGGCACATATGTGAATAGGGTTTATTCTTTTGTTGTTGTTGGAGATGCAAAAACAGTGGTCATACAACACCTTCTGATAAAATCTGATAAACCAGTGGATAAATGAGTTTTGTGAGAAAAAATAAATCGTGAGATATAGGATATGAGCACGTGGTCAAAGGTGTTCATATTCCTACTTAAAAGCATTAAAAAATAGCTTGATTACACAAGGATACTCACAGAGACCAAAGAAACATATTATAAGGAGATATACTCCTATGTGGTGGATGCTACTACAATTCGAAATTAATAATGTCTGGATACATATAGAAAGAAATGATGATGTAGTAAGCAGTATATTAATCACTGGATAAAGATAATAAAGGTACCATAAAGATGAGAAAAAAAATTCCCAAAGAACAGTTTTGTTCCTTAGCTGTTTATAAACTGATGCAAAACAGTTGCTACTACAATTCGAAATTGATAATGTCTGGATACATATAGAAAGAAATGATGATGTAGTAAGCAGTATATTAATCACTGGATAAAGATAATAAATGTACCATAAAGATGGGAAAATAAATTCCCAAAGAACAGTTTTGTTCCTTAGCTGTTTATAAACTGATGCAAAACAGTTGCACATAATATGATCAAACTAAGTAATACTTAGTAAATTTGAGCTCCATAAGAACAATCCAAATCAGTTCATATATTCTTATAAAATGAAATTCCTTGTGTTTATAATAAACCAACTGAAAGAAAAGTTGATTGGTTACAAATGAAAAGTTATTGATTGATTCTTAGACAAGTTATGATGGTCGTAGAGAAAAGGAAATCCCACCATGTCCGACCATAACAGCCATAATGGCTGTGGTCGAGGACATTGGCATGGGTGTGGCCGATCATACGGCCGCGGTAATCCATAATGGTCGAGGAAAATAACACGGCCAAAGAGAGCTAAGGTCGGGGAACCAATATGGCGATCATACGGCCGCGGTAATCCATAATGGTCGAGGAAAATAACACGGCCAAAAGAGAGCTAAGGTCGGGGAACCAATATGGTGATCATACGGGCAAAGCCCATACGGCCAAGAGAGTTATGGTCGAGGTACAGGCCGATCATATGGCAAGACCATAATGGTCGAGATAATTACGGTCGATCATACGATCAAGACCATAACGGTCAAGAAAGAAATGAATATGGTCATGGAAGATTAAGGAGGTCATGGTATATTCATTGAACCACAAGACCCGACCACGAATGCCACAACCGTTTGTCATAGATGCCATATAGACAACCATTGATTAAAATGGCCGACCATATCTATATCAAATGGATATTCTGATCACAACCATGATCCATCATCATGCATATCAATATGCTTGATTTAAAATATAGCTGATGATAAGGAAATGTCCTAAGGAACCTATAGTAACCAACTCGCCACTCATGAGATAAGTTGTGGACGTGCAGAAACATATACTTCGTTATTTATTTACAAGGAATGAAAGATTTAAGTTTGTTTTATACTAACCAAACTAACAAAACCAAAGAGGGATTAATTGGTTTTGCTAATACAGGTTTTCAGGTTTTCTATTTGATCCATATAATGCAAGATTACAAACAGGTTATGTATTTACTAATGGAGGAACAACCATTTCGTGGAGATCAATAAAACAAAACATGGCTGCAACATTATCAACCATTCGGAAATATTGGCAATACATGAAGCAAGTCGAGAGTGCGTTTGGTTACGGTCGATGACACAATATATAATGGTCGATAGTGGTTTAACCAAAGGAAAAGAAGAACCGACCATCATCTATAAAGACAATGCAACTGAAAGATGGCAGTACAATCCGTGAACTATCATGAGAGATAGAATCCGTGAAGATGATTTGTCAAAGACCATAGATCAACATATCCGACCATATTATGAAGAAGGCGACAAACAAAGTAGTACAAGTGCGTTCAAGTGAGAATTCAACTGACCTATTCTCTAAAGCACTTCCGACCTCAACACTGAGGAACTCATTCATCGAATCGGAATGAGGAGATTGAAAGATCTATAGTGGTGCATTCATCAGGGGGAAGTAATACGGTTGTACTCTTTTTCCTAACTGTGGTTTTTATCCCAAAAGGATTTTACAGGTTAGGTTTTAAAGAGGCAATATACCAAACGTATTATGAGCTCTATATGGTTATAACATCCAAGGGGGAGTGTTATGAATCATTTGATGTTGGATGCAATAACCATGAGGATTAGACCGAACCAGACTCGACCAAGGTGGATCCCAACCAAAAGGAATCATACTCGACCAAAAATGAATATTCCATCGACCATGAGTGGATAAAGACTAACCAAGACTTTTCTTTTCCTTGTTGGATAATGTTTAGCTTTTCCATGTTTATCTAGGAATGTTATCTTTCTATTTATGTTAATGACGGTTTAATGTAATCTATACTAATAAAAGGGAGCTTTTGATGCTCCAGAGAGCGTCCACAATCAACATAAAATCTTTTTTCGGAAAAATGCCACGTGGCATTAAAAATAGATTAATTAATAAGTATATAATATAAGGAAAAATAAAGAATAAGTAAATATATAATTTAAAAATAGAAATATTACATTAAACATCTATAGTAATATTAACATTTGAGATAAGAAAAACAAAAAAATAAATAATAAATAAATACACAAAATAAAAAATAAAAAATATCATATTAAAATAAAACAGTAAGTAAATATACAAATTTAGAAATAGATATATTACATTAAATAGTTTATTGTAATATTATCATTTAATATTAAGAAAAAATAATTAAATAAATATATAATATAAGAAAATATATAATAATTAAATATACAATATAATAAATAGAAATATAAAGCAAGTAAATTAGAATAATTAAATATAACAGTACAAGAAAAAAATAAACAATAAGTAAGTATACAATATAATAAATGAAAAAACCTAAATTACACATCGATCTGAAAAATGTACAATAAATATATAATATAAGAAAGATATAATAATAAATAATATAGGAAATAAAAAATATTACATGAAACATCTATTATAATATTAAAATAAGTAAATATACAATATAAGAAATAAAAATATTACATCCAACATCTATCGTTATATCAAAATAAGTAAATAAATAAATTATATAGTAAAATAAATAATAAATAAATATACAATATGAGAAATATATATTAAATTAAATATCTATTATAATATTAAAATAAATAAATATATAATATAATAAATATAAATATTACATAAAATATATATCGTAATACTAAAATAAGTAAATATACAATAGAAAAATAATAAGTAAATATACAATATAAGAAATAGAAAAAATACATTAACATCTATCTGAACAATGTATATTAAAATAAATAATAAGTAAATCTACAATACAAGAGATAGAAACATTACATTAAACATTTATCGTAATATTACCATAAAATCAAAAATTAGAATAAGTAAATATACAATATAAGAAACAAAAAATAATAAGTAAATATACAATATAAGAAATGAAAAAACTACTTTAAACATCTATCTGAAAAATGTATATTTTTACGTTTTATTACTTTCAAATATTATATAAGTAAATATAAAAAATAAAGAATAGGTAAATATACAATATAAAAAATAGAAATATTACATTAAACATTTATCATAATATTATCATTTGATATGAAAGCAAGAAAATTAAAATAAGTAAATATATAATACAAAGAAAAAATAAACAGAAAGTAAATATACAATATTAGAAATGGAAAAACCTAAATTAAAAAATCTATGTGAAAAATGTATAGTAAAATAAATAATCAGTAAATATATAATATAATAAATAGAAATATTACATTAAAAATCTATTATAATATTAGAATAATTAAATATAAATATAAGAAAAGTAAATAATAAATAAATATACAAAGATAAGAAATAGAAATGTTACATTAAACATCTAGCATAATATTACCATTTAACATAAAAGTAAGAAAATTAGAATAAATAAATATACAATATAAGAATAAATAAACATACAATAAGAAGCAGAAAATATTATATTAAACATCTATCATAATATTAAAATAAGTAAATATATAACAAAATAAAAATAAATATACAATATAATAAATAGAAAAACTACATTAAGCATCTATCTAAAAATGTATAGTAAATATACAATATAAAAAAATATAAATATTACATTAAATATTTATTATAATAGTACCATTTGATATAAAAGCACGAAAATTAGAATAAGTAAATATATAATATAAGAAAAAATAAATAATAAATAAATATATAATATAAGAATATTTATATAGTTAATTTTTGAAAATCAAAATAGTTTCGCGCGTAGCGCGGATTAATCCCTAGTCCCTATATAAAGGGAACCTCAATCGAGTTTATTCAATAAGATTTACAGGTTTCCCCATTTTTTTCTTAACATAATAAAATTATTTTGGTTATTTCTGGTCTTTTTTTTGTGACAATAAAAAATATTTGAGAAATCAGCCCATTATAATATTCCAAATTTAAAAGGTTTCTATATAAAGCAAACATCCAAAAATTCGAAATATCGGAACCAAGTCTCAAGTGGGAAAAAGGGCCTATTTCAACATGAACTTTTCGCGTCGTGCTTATTCCTTCACGAACTTTGTAGTAGTGCGTATTCCATACTGAACTAAACAAAAAATTTAAAAATACTATATGAACTTTATGCGTCGTGTCTATTCCTTCACGAACTTTGTAGTAGTGCGTATTTCACAATGAACTAAACAAAAATTCAAAAAATACTGCATAGACTCTCAAAATCGTGTTTATTTAATTTATAGATCGTTAAAAGTGTTAGTCATTCGTTAATTTACCAAAAAAACATCATTTTGAATAAATTTTGTGAAATTAAAAATTAAAAAGAAAATATAGACTCTCAAAATCGTGCTTATATATATTGACTGTCAAAGATAATAGTCATCATTTAGTTTATCAAGACTTTATTTTGGATAAATTCTATGAAGTTATCCGTTGTTTTTTAATTTTTTCAATTTTACAAAATCTATCCAAAATGACGTTGTTTTGATAAATTAATGTATGACTAACACATTTGACCCGCTGACAAAAAAAAAGACTAACACATTGGACAACAATAATATATATATATATATAACCATGATTTTGAGCGTCGAAGGTGTTAGTCTTTTTTTGTTAGCAAGTCAACGGTGTTAGTCATATATATATGTATGTATGTATATTAACCGTCAAAGGTGTTAGTATTTTTTTGTCAGAAAATCAAAAGTGTTAATCATACGTTAATTTATCAAAACAACGTCATTTTTTATAGCTTTTGTAAAATTAAAAAATTACAAAACGACGGATAATTTCATAGAATTTATCCAAAATAAAATCTTTAGATAAATTAAAGCATGACTAACACCTTTGACAGTCAATATATATATGTACAATTTTGAGAGTCTATATTTTATTTTTAAATTTTAAATTTTACAGATTTATTCAAACTGACGTTTTGATAAATTAACGGATGACTAACACCTTTAACGGTCAATATATAAATAAGCACGATTTTGAGAGACTATGTAGTATTTTTTGAAAGTGTTAGTCATACATTAATTTATCAAAACAATGTCATTTTGGATAGATTTTGTAAAATTAAAAATTTTAAAAACGACGAATAATTTCATAAAATTTATCCAAAATAAAGTCTTCTGATAAATTAAAAGATGACTATTACTTTTGATAGTCAATATATATATAAGCACGATTTTGAGAGTTTATATTTTATTTTTAAATTTTTAATTTCACAAAATTTATTCAAAATGATGTTTTTTTGGTAAATTAACGGATGACTAACACTTTTAACGATCTATAAATAAATAAGCACGATTTTGAGAGTCTATGTAGTATTTTTTGAATTTTTGTTTAGTTCAATGTGAAATACGCACTACTATAAAGTTCGTGAAGGAATAGACACGACGCATAAAGTTCATATAGTATTTTAAATTTTTTGTTTAGTTCAGTGTGGAATACGCACTACTACAAAGTTCGTGAAGGAATAGGCACGACGCGAAAAGTTCATGTTGAAATAGGCCCTTTTTCCGTCTCAAGTGTATCCGAACATGAACCTAGTCAAAGAAAGTAATTACCCTCACGCTAATTATGGTGGAGACGACCACAGAGAATCAGTACTCATTCCCCTTACGTCCACCACCCTTTCATCGAGTCTTGGTTCTTCTTCTTCTCCGCCTCCTAATTACGCGAAGAAGAAGGCGAAAACCTCGCCAAGTCGGAGATACGCAAAACCAAAGGTACTTTATATGGTTAATCCCGTAGATCTATTGATTTTATACAATCCATACGGATTCTCAGCCTCCGTTTGGAATCTTTGTTTTGGTTTTAGATCGTATCGTAGGTTTTGGATATGGCGTCGAAGCGGATCTTGAAGGAACTGAAGGATCTCCAGAAGGATCCACCCACCTCATGTAGCGCAGGTCTTCTTTTGTTTGGATTTAGAGATAATGTTGATGGATCTTGTTTTTTTTTCATATCGATTATTGCTTGAATTTCATGTTTTGGCTCTGATCTCTAGCTAAGTACTTCTTTATGTTTCTGTTTTGTGATTTGTCTGGATCTAAGTTTGGATCATTGTGTGAACAAAGAAAGCTCATCTCTTTGTCTCAAAGACCTAGTTTGATTTTTGACAGGACCTGTGGCTGAAGACATGTTTCATTGGCAGGCAACGATAATGGGTCCTACAGACAGTCCTTATGCTGGAGGTGTCTTCCTTGTTACCATTCATTTCCCTCCAGATTACCCATTCAAGCCTCCTAAGGTGGTGTTCTAAGCTTGTTATCTTCTTGTTTTCTTCTTTGCTTCATCGTTTCTTCATATGGTGGTGTTCTAGGTGGCCTTTAGGACGAAGGTGTTTCATCCTAACATTAACAGCAATGGAAGTATCTGCCTTGACATCTTGAAGGAGCAATGGAGTCCTGCACTCACCATTTCCAAGGTTCTGCTTTTCTTTTTCTTTTAGCTTAAACATTAGGACCTCACCTTATACTGTGTCATGTCAAACCTGCGCTTTTTTTTTGCTTGGATTCCCATCTGAAGTGATAACACTATATTAACTCAAGTCGGATGGAAATGGGTTCTTTTCATTTATCTTCTCGTCTTTTCTCATTAAGTTTGATAACACATTCTGAGCCCTCTCTTTATTCATAAAGCGTTTACTCAGTTTTTACGAAAGTGTGTTCTTTTCATGTATCAGCTCCTCTTTTGCTCACCTTTTACCCACTACGAGTGATAACATTGAGCTCTATCTCAACTCATCTTGGATGGAAATGGGTTCTTTTAATTTATCTGCTTGTGTTTTCTCATTTTGAGCCGTCTCTTTATTCATAAAGCTTTTACTCATTTAGTATGAAAATGGATGGTTTTTAATTATCTGCACCTCTTTGCTCAC
>CAJHQQ010002717.1:0-59245 GCA_905132885.1 Moricandia moricandioides
GAGACCAATAGGAATAGTAGAGGAAGAATCCCCAAACGTGAGTGAAGAAGTGTTAGTCTACATCTTCTTAATCTCTAGTCTCTTCACCATCTCCAGTGAGATCACATTCACACTTGCACGAGAATCAACAAGAGCATCATCAAGTGTGAATTCACCAAGAGAGCAAGGTAATGTGAACTTCTCTTGGTCTGCAAGCTTAGGTAGAGACTTTGGTGGGACTGTGGATCAATCCTTGTTGTAGAAATTTCTAGAAGCTCTCGTACTTCTTCTTTGTGAGCTAGAATGTCCTTGATGAACATCATGCATATTCGAGATCTCTGAAAGCTTGACTCCTACACCACTCATGTCTTTTCTGAACTTGGAGATCACTTTCTTTTGAGATTTAATGAGGAACCTTTTTGGAAATGGGAGCTTATCATAAGGTGATTACTCGACTTCAAGAGTTTCTTCCAGCTCAACCTCTTTCAACTTTTGGACAGCTTTCCTATTAACCGGTTTCTCAGCCTTGTGTTCAGATGGTTGCACAACCTTTTCCTAAACCTTCTCTACAACTTCTATCTCAACTCTCTCTCTCTCTACAACCTTGTGTTGAGTCTTCTCAATAATTCGCGATTCAGCCCTGGTTACAATTTGTGTCTCAACCTGTTCAATCTCAGTTCTATACAAGAGTCTTTCAATCTCATTCACTTCTTTCTCATGATCACTCAATGCAATATCAGAAATATTATTAGAGAGGATGGCGTTGCAATACTCTTTGGGGTTCTGATTTGATTTCCCTGATAAAGATCCCATTAGGCTCTTAGAGTGTGAACTCATGGAGGCAAACTGATTCTCTAAAGCTTTAAACTTGTTCTTGAGCTCATTGTAGCTTCCATCAATCTTTGTGTGGATGTTCTTCAATTCATCTCCAATTTTAATTTCAATTCTTGATTGAGACACTAAGAGTTGCTTGAACATTGATTTCACACTTGTATCTTTGGACTGATTTTGTAAGGAACTTCCTTGAGCTTGAGTAGATTGATTTCCTTTAGATGGGAAACGTGGAGGATAGCTTTGCTTGGCTTAGTAGCCAGTTTTTTTGCTGGTAGGTGTTTTGGTATTGAGGCTTGTTCTAGAATGAGTTTTGCTACTGAAAATTTAGGCTCTTTCTTGTACCATTGACTATTTCCATTGATGAAGCACATCTATTGTTGTCCTTCCAAACCTCAACTTCATTAACCTCAAAATCCTCCTCTTGTTCTTGCTTACCAACAAATTTCACCTTCTTTTTTTTTGCCCTATCTAAGAGAGTATGTTCGGCTTGTCTTGAGAGACTTCAGCTATTTTCTTGTGTAGGAGCCATCACCTCCTCCACCTCGGTTTTTTGCCTATCACAACCATCATTATACACTGAGGAACTTTCTTGAGCTTGAGTAGACTGATTTCCTTTAGATGGGAAACCTGGAGGATAGCTTTGCTTGGCTTGATAGCCACCTTGCTGGTTGTTATAGAAGGTTTTTTCCTGATAGGTGTTTTGGAATTGAGGCTTGTTCTAGAATGAGTTTTGCTACTGAAAGTTAGGCTCTTTCTTGTACCATTGACCATTTCCATTGATGAAGCACATCTATTGTTATCCTTCCAAACCCTCAACTTCATTTAACCTCAAAATCCTCCTCTTTTTTTTGCTTACCAACAAAGTTCACCTTCTCTTTTTTTGCCCTATCTAAGAGGAGTATGTTCAACTTGTCTTGGAGAGACTTCAACTCTTTTCTTGTGTAGGAGTCATCACCACCTCCACCTCGGTTTTGCCTATCACAATCATCATTATACACTGAGAAACTTCCTTGAGCTTGAGTAGACTTATTTCCTTTAGATGGAAAACCTGGAGGATAGCTTTGCTTGGCTTGATAGCCACCTTGCTGTTTTTAATAGATGGGTCTTTGCTGATAAGTGTTTTGGAATTGAGGCTTGTTATAGAATGAGTTTTGCTACTGAAAGTTAGGATCTTTCTTGTACCATTGACCATTTCCATTGATGAAGAACAACTATTGTTGTCCTTTCAAACCTTCAACTTCATTTAACCTCAAAATCCTCCTCTCTTTTTTGCTTACCAACAAAGTTCACCTTCTCTTTTTTTGCCCTATCTAAGAGGAGTATGTTCAACTTGTCTTGGAGAGACTTCAACTCTTTTCTTGTGTAGGAGTCATCACCACCTCCACCTCGGTTTTGCCTATCACAATCATCATTATACACTGAGGAACTTCCTTGAGCTTGAGTAGACTTATTTCCTTTAGATGGGAAACCTGGAGGATAGCTTTGCTTGGCTTGATAGCCACCTTGCTGTTTTTAATAGAAGGGTCTTTGCTGATAAGTGTTTTGGAATTGAGGCCTGTTATAGAATGAGTTTTGCTAATGAAAGTTAGGATCTTTCTTGTACAATTGACCATTTCCATTGATGAAGCACAACTATTTTTGTCCTTCCAAACCCTCAACTTCATTAAGCTCAAAAGCCTCCTCTTTTTCTTGCTTACCAACAAAGTTCACATTCTCTTGTTTTGCCCTATCTAAGAGGAGTATGTCCAACTTGTCTTTGAGATACTTCGGGTCTTTTCTTGTGTAGGAGTCATCACCACCTCAATCTCGGTTTTTCCTATCACAATCATCATTATATACTGAGTAGCTTTGAACCATATTCTCGACGAGTTCTATGCCATCTTGTGCAGTTCTTCCTAAGAATAAACCATTGCTGGCAATGTTCAACATGCTTCGATACTTAGGCAAAGTTCCTATGTATAAAGTTCTTAGAAGATTCTCATTAGTGAAACCATGGTGAGGGTATTATGACAAGAATCCCTTGAACCTTTCCCGATCTTCGCCAACGCGTTCTAAGTTCTTTTGCTGAAAACATGAGATTGCATTCCGCAGCTTGGTTGTTAGATTGAGAAAAACTTGTTGAGAAAAGCCTTATTGTATTCATCCCATGTTTCAATAGATGATACTGGTGTGTTCTTCTCCCAGATACGAGCTTTATATCCCAAAGAGAAAGGGAATAGACTAAACTTAAAAGTGTCTTCTGAAATGCCATTGATCTTCACTGTGCCACACAACTTGTCAAAATTATCCATATGATCCAAAGGATCCTCCAAATCCAGCCCATGGTACTTGTTGCTCTGGATCATATTGATCAAGCTACACTTTATTTAGAAGTTGTTGTTCTCCACAGCTGGAGGTCGAATACCCTCCATATACACATGGATATGAGGATGGTCATATGTACCGATTGCTCTAGCTTGGCGTGGAGGGTGTTGTGGCCTAAGGTTTGCAGATCCTTAACCATTTCCTTCTTGAGATCTCCCAAGAGGAAGTCCTTGAAGGTTGTTTCCATGGTTTTAAGCTTCATAGACATCTTCTTTATGAGGTTGATCCTGATTTTCATCCATATTGAACCCCAATCTTTCCAAAAGATCCAGTCGCTCTTCTCTTACTTTCTAACTCTCTCTCTCTCTCTATAGCACTTATGTTGTCTACTCTTGCAACAAAGTTTGTTGGTCCTCAACTCCTCAATTTCAGGCACATATCATTCAAATATATATGAACAAATAGTATCAATATACAAATACAAAATGGTTGGTGAGTAAATAATGATGCCATTTTTGTACCACATAGACCGCAGCTAGTAACTCCTCCTTCTCATATATGAAAAGATGCAGTTGCTTTCCCTTAAGATTTCTGCTTATACAAGCCAGTGGGTGACCATCCTATGTCAATACCGCTCCTATCCCCACACAACATGCATCAGTCTCCACAATAAACTGTTTATCAAACCAAGGAAGAGCTAAAACTGGTGCATTACACAGTGTCTCTTTCAACTCCCCAAAAGCTTCTTGTGCCTTTTCATTCCAAATGAAGATATCTTTCTTAGTTAATTATGTTAGAGGTGTCACTATGGTTCCAAAATGGCAAACAAAGCTTCTATAGTAGCCTACTAAACAAAGAAACCCCCTTAGTTCCTTCAAGTTCATTGGGATAGGACATTCCTTGATTGCCTTCAAGTTTTCAGGATCAGTGGTGACCTATTAGCTTGAATAAAATGGCCCAAATAATCCACTCGATCTGTAAGAAATCCACACTTGCTTCTCTTGGCATACAAGTGATGTAGTCACATTAGCTCTAACACTTCTTTCAAATGATACATATATTCCTCCACTGATGATCTGTAGATCAATATGTCATCTAAGAATATCAATACAAACTTCATGAGACACTCTGCAAACACATGGTTCATGAGCCCTTGAAATGTTGCAGGTGCATTAGTAAGGCCAAAAGGCATCACCAAATACGCATAATGACCATTGTGTGTTCTGAAAGCTGTTTTCTGTATGTCACTTTCTTCCATACGCACTTGGTGATAACCAGCTCATAGATCAATCTTTGAATACACTTGAGATCCTCCCAAATCATCCATTAAATCCTCAATTAACGGAAAGGGGAACCTGTCCTTTACTGTCATCTCATTCAACTTTATGTAATCTACACATAGCCTCCCAGTATAGTCTTTCTTCTTCACTAAGACCATTGAAGATGCATAAGGACTTGAGCTTGGTTGGACAATACTCGCTTTCAATAACTCC
This sequence comes from Moricandia moricandioides, assembly GCA_905132885.1. NCBI lineage: Eukaryota > Viridiplantae > Streptophyta > Magnoliopsida > Brassicales > Brassicaceae > Moricandia > Moricandia moricandioides. The sequence continues at coordinate 4,611 of CAJHQQ010002717.1, forward strand.
TGAACCATTTTATCAATCTCGTTCTTCTGCTGAACCGCATACCTATATGGTCTCTGGTTCACCGGGTTGGATACCTCTTTCAACACAATCTTGTGATTGTGGTTTCTTCTGAAAGGGGGTAAGGCTATTGGTTCCTCAAATAGATGTTGATATTGCTCAGTCAACTGCTTGATCTCTGCAACTCCGGTTTCATCACTCATTTGAGTCTTGGCTAAACTCAAGGACATAGGTGTTTCTTCATTATCCTCATACGCATAGATCATATGAAGCTGGATCTCTTCATCTTTGATAGTCTCAACTCTTCTTTCTTTTATTTCTCTAGCAGAATCTGGTGCAATTCCATGAAGAGAAACTATTTTTGATCCCCTTTTAAACTCCATTTCCAACTTCTGAAAATCTCAAGTAATGGGACCAAGTCTTGCTAGCCACTAAAATCCTAGTACTACATCATGACCACCAAACGGAACAACCATGAAGTCAGCCATAAACTGTTGTCCTCTAAAGATCCACTGGAACTTGTCAATGCGTCAACATATACCAATCTTGGTACCATCTTCCACATAAACTTTAGCTCTTCAAGCCTCTTTCACTTTGAACCCAAGTAACTCTGCAACCCTCTTATCCATGAAATTATGTGTATATCCTCAGTCAATCAACACATATAAGGTTCGTTTCACATGCAAACCCTGAACCTTCATTGTTGTGTAATCACTAATGCTTGCAATAGCATTGATTGAACTCTGAGCTAGTTCTTTTCCCTTATGTTCTATTCTTCACATAGTATCACATTTCTCATCAGATATCAAATCTTCCTCTTCACATAACGAGTAAAGTTGTCTTTTTGTATTTTTGGAAGTGTTCTGGAGAGAACTTTTCATCACACTAATAACAAAAACCTTTAGCTCTTCGTTCACTCATCTCAGCCTGTGAAAGAAAAGGTTTGAGTCTACCATTGGTTTCCCTCAGCTTCAACCTTTCCTCTTTCTGGACGTTAAGCACTCCTTTTTGTTGAAATTTATTCAATTGAGGCTTATTAGTTGTCCAACTGCTCTTTTTTCGTTCCTCGGATGTGTTTTTTCATACAATCTTCCAAACACCAAAAATTGATGAGTGGATTGAGGATTGAACATTCTGATGTGCATCGGAGTAACCAAACTAAGAACGGCTAGATAAGCACTCAATAAGTACTCTTTAGGCATCTTAGGGAGGGTTCGTATAAGTTTGAACTTCTTACATACTCAATGATTCCTTCTATCTTCTTCAACTCCTTCAACTCTGCCATAGGATCATCCAAGATCTCCTCAAAATTTTCTTTGATTCTGGCCGTATACCTTCTCCAACTACTCAATACTATCTCTTCCTCGTCCTCTTGCATTAAAGCTACATGCCAAGTAGATGCCTCTTCATCAAAGTGCATAGAAGCTATTCCGATTTTCTTTTCCTTAGGTGTATTATCAATCGCAAAGAAGTGCTGAGCTTTACTGATCCACTCTTTGAATTTACAACCATCAATGGAGGAAAACTAGTTTGGTCAATCTCGTCATACCTCCATACTGTGACTGCTGCACGTTCTACGAAAATCAGTTCTTTTCATTGTGATTTTCTGCTATTCCTTTCACATATTCATGACCAGCTATTACACTTGTGGATTCATTCAGATGTTGATTGCTCGCCATCTTCGTAAGCATCGTAAGCACTTGTTACATATCTTCATCTCTCATCTCTTCTCTTTCTCTCTGCAATATCATATATCTTTTGATCGCATCTCTCTTTTGTAGGTCCTTTTTGTAACGCTTGCGATCTTGTCTCCGCCATGAAATTCCAAGGATAGAAAAGCTATGATACCACTGATATAGTTAAACAGATGTTCATCTATGATCACTCCGAAGTTCATACAACAAGGAATTGAAATATACCTATAATCTCGTGAAGAGAAGGATCTTCAGACTCACTAGACGAAAGAATTCAAGAGAATTTTATAAGAAATTAAGAAAGTTTCCAAATGATTATGAATGAATTGAAACGAAAGAAACACTCTGTTCCTAAAATGGCTTGTAATAAACTCTTTGATTGTCCAATAGGATGTTCCCAGCTGACCCTCCTAACCAACTCGCTAGCAGCTTCCAACGACTCCAACTTTCACTCTTTAATAGCTGTAACATTGCACTCAGTTCTCATACACTATATAAGTCATAGATATGTATCATGGAATAAACCTTGTGAAAACTTTGTGAAAAAAAATCAATAAAAACTTAGGTCAACTGAAGAAGAAAGGCTCATAGTTGAGTTTTTGGATTTTGGTTAAGAAATTTGTGGATTCATATATGAAAATACAGAGATATGCAAATATTTTCAATAGTTGCACTTCCCATTTTTTTTCGAAATTGTTCATACTTATTTGTAGAATATGTATTCTACTACATGTAGAATACAATTAACATGTTTGAACTCTATTACTACAAATATTAGATTCTGAGACGATTGTAGATTACTTATTCTGAAAATTTTAGAGGTATAGGTTAATCATAGAATAGAGATTCTAAATATATTTAGATAATTTTTATTTAAGTAGATTACTTATTCTAAACAAGTATAATGTGAATTTTGATTTTCACTAATCCAGTTTAGTAGAACCTAAAATCTACAATCCCTAGAACAAAATCTAAAAATTTTATTTAACAAGTTTTAGGACCCAAAAAATACCACTACATTTGTATAAGTATTTCTTCAATTATTGCTATTTTCATAATTTGTTTTTGGTTTTCAAAACTATTTATCTTAGAAAATAAAAAGGGCATCATAGGTAAAAATGGTACAAATTTGATTTTAGTATAATTTATGTGTTTTTTGGCCCAAAGTAACAATTTTCCCTAAAATATAGGGCCCACTAATTCCACATCGGTTAAGAAAAAATGAGACGATGTACTAACTTTTGTATCAAATTGGATATCACGCACTTTGTTAACGAAAATTGAACATTGGACTTTGGGTCCATAATAGGTGTCGTACAAGTCAAAATTTCCAAAATAGGGCCAGTTGTTTAAATTAGGAAAAATTTCTTAAATAGATATTTTTATAAAAAAAAATAATTTTTTAAAAAAAATGATCATAATAAAAATTTTATTTTGAAACTTTTTATATATTTTTTTATTTTAAATCTGACGTCCAAAATCTCATACTATAACTCTAAATCTTAAATCTATATTAGTTAATTCAAAGAGTATAAATACATATTGACACCTTTAATAATTTATTTCTATTATTTTTCTCTTTAAAAACTATTTTGATGATAAATTTTTTTTTAAAATTTATCCTAAGGTATATCCCTTTAAATTAACCTTATAGTGAAATTAGGTACAGCAAGCTTCCATGCAGCGCATAAGAAAATGTTTTTTTTGGATGATTTTACTGTTTTACATAAATAACGAGTGGTTAAATTATTTTCACTCACAAGCCATATTTCAAAATTTAATATAGAATTCCATGTTGAACCATAATCATGTATTTACTTCCTATACTTTATTAATAAGCGATTGCTAAAAAGGAATTGATGAAAACGACTGTATATACAATTTCTATAGTTTATACAATTAGACACCATAATCATTTATTATATTAATTGGTTCTGTGATTATTTATTTTCCTTTAAGATCTCCTTTTTTTTAAATAAAAGAATCGATCAATCAAATTAGGACTATTTTCTTGAACTTCATCTATAATCAACATGTAAGCAAAATCATTTATGTAACTTCTCATTTAATATATACCTAGGTTGTTGTCCGCAAATTTACGGGTATAAATACTATATAAAGAATATATATTATATATAATACTATAAATTTTGAATAATAATTAGAAATATTAAAGATAATTTTTAACTCTAAATATTTTGAAAATAAAATCTTAATACTGTTTTTAGAAGCATGAAATTTAATGATAATTCAACAAGATCAATATAAGTTGCTAAAATATTTATTTTAATCATATGATTAACGAGCTCATTATCAGTGAGCTTAAAATTCTGTTTTAAAACATTTTACAATCATCACATTATTTTATCTATCACTTTATTTAATTATAATGAAAATTAATTCTTTGTTGCGAAGTTCTCACAAATTTGATGCAAATAACTAATAAATATTTATATATGTAATTATCATATTATCTTTTCCGACACATATTATGCATCATATTTAACTTCTTCTTAATTCTCTCTTTATCATTTCTTTATTTTCATCACATTTTAACATGTGTTGCTATTTATTTCTAATTTTATTACATATTTTTTTCCAAATATTTCTATCTTTCACTAAATATTAACACAAATCATACCTTGCATTAATCAATTATCCCACTATCTTATTGACTATACTGTGGTGTATTTGAGTTAAATTCAAAACATTTTATCATTGCAAATCTCTCATATGTTCCGTTGAATATAGTTGGTTCAATATTCAAAACTTATATATTAAACGACCAACGTATATATTTTTCAGTGTACATTGCAATAATCACACATTTCTATAAATATGTAATTATCACATTACTTTTAATTCTTTTTCAATTAAAAACAAAACATTTCTATTTTGAATTTCTCTTTTTCTCCAAATTTTCTATTTTTCTCCGATAAATGATTCATATGCTCTTATAAATAATTTTAAAATTGTAAGAAAATGATTTTGGAAGCTACAATAAATATTTTTAAATTTTTTAAAAACATTTCATAAATGATTTACAAAGAATATATGAAATTTATATGACATTAATAATTAACATATAATAATATATGAATATAATTCATTATTTTAAATATAAAACTACTACAGTGATTTATATATAAATAGTTTGCTCATTATATTATGTAGTTTATAACTATAAATGAATTAATTAAACATTATTACTCTTTTTTTGAGAAACTATTATTCTTTCTATAATTCTAACAATTAGTTACCGTCAATCATTATTGCAATAGCATTTATATTTTTTGGCAACTGATATTAATTATTTCTTGTTTTAATTTTATTTTTAGATCAATTAAATAAAGTAAATTAAAATTTATCAACCAAGCAAATAATAATAATTATCTTAAAACTTCAAAAGGTCCCTTTTATTAGTATAGATTACTTTCTAGTTTATTGGTTGTTTATTTTATCAATTATATCTATTACACAATGTTTATCTATATCTTTAGTAATTACATTTGTCGTTTTACAATTGCAAATATCATTTGAACACTTCTGAGAATCTTCACATGATTATTCACTTTGATTTTCTATGATATCTAAGAAAGGTTCATTACTAGATTCTCCAGAATTGTTTTGATTCTGAAAGGAGTTTTTCTACTTTTTCTCTAATATCCTTTTGATCATGAAAAATTTCATTAATTTTTCTTTTCATTTTTCATTCAGTTGATTTATGTCCATGACGTTTGCAATTCCAACAAACGAATTTTTCCATTTTAACCGGGTTTTTAGGGGTTATATTTTTCATATATTAAGGATTAGAAAACTTTTTTTGAATATTTTTTGTTCCTATTATATGGTCTTGAAGATATAGAAATTTATGTTTGTGATTTTTTTTTCTAAAGGGTAGAGTGAGACAATGGTAATCATATTGCTCAGAAAATGAGCCCATAGTTTCACCGAATTCAAATTTACTATTTGTTGTTTATCTTTATAATTTTGACATATTTGAATTCCTTCTTTTTTAACGAAGGAAATTAACTGACCATAAGTTATAGAATCCCATGAAATCGGTTGACTCTAGAAAAATCTTTTAATTTACTTATTAGTCTTCCGGCAAAAAAAAATGAAAGTAATCCAAATATAATCCTTTCTTTCCAGAAAGGCTAATTACAATCAATTCTTTGGAATTTATTAGTTACAATATATCTATAACGCCCCGATCGCCCACGGCTAATGAGCCACCCACGCCCTCTCTCTCGGCCCTGGGCCCCATCCCGTTCTAATGGTCGGTGCGTAAATTTTCCAAAGGCTCGAAATCATTGTTTACTGACCCTGCAATCACCACCCGCCCTTTCCCCGTGTTTTTGGCCTCACTCGCACGGTATCACGAATCACTTCCCGATAGGTCACCCATCCTTTTACTACTCCAGCATAAGAACGCTTAACCCTGGAGTTCTAAACAGATGTGTGACAGAAAAGGTAAGTCAACTTTGGTGACATAGGTAGCCAAATCAATTTTCTTAAGCCTTTTCACATATCACAACTCGGGATGTTACCATTCACCCCCTCTCAAAGAATGCAACATCCTCGTTGTGCCCCACGACAGGTCTCAGGACGCTTCTAGGGTCAGAACCGAGATGGCTAACCTGCTCTGATACCATTTATAACCGCCCGACCGCCCACGGCTAATGGGCCACCCACGCCCGCTCTCTCGGCCCGTGGGCCCCATCTCGTTCCAACGGTCTCTGCGTTATTTTTTTCCGAAGGCTCGAAATCATTTTTTATTGTCCCTGCAATCACCACATGACCTTTCCCCGTGTTTTTGGCCTAACTCGCACGGTATCGCGAATCACTTCCTGATAGGTCACCCATCCTTTCACTACTCCAGCATAAGCACGCTTAACCCTGGAGTTCTAAACGGATGTGTGACGGAAAAGATAAGTCAACTTTGGTGACATAGGTAGCCAAATCAATTTTCTTAAGCATTTTCACATATCACAACTCGGGATGTTACAATATCCTTATACCATTGAAAATCTCGTAAGATTGGACATCTAAGATTTGTTAATACTATTTTTTTACTAGTTAGTTCTTTAGTTAGGTTTCCCACAAAGTACATGGTCATTGTGTGTAACAATACTTCTGTAGCATTTTGAATTTGTTCTTCTTTACAAAGTCTATCTTCCCCTTCTACTCTTCTAATTTCAACGTGGTTTGTTTTAGATTCTTGAGATAAACTATCTAATGCGTTATCCCATCAATATTGTAAGGCTTCACTGAATCCTGAAATTAAGAGGATACCCCCGCTTGTTTGTCCTTCAAGCCTTTAGCATTATAGGATAAACCAGCAATCCCCATTTCTTGAAAGAAATTCATCGTCTCATATTATGATCTACCATCTATGTTCCATTCATATATACCTTCTCCTATGTAAAAGTTTGGGGTTGAGAACTTATGATATTCTTCAAATAATAGGTCAGGTGGTGAGTGTCTAGGATAATATTGGTTTTTTGAAGGTTGAAAGCTTTTATTTATGTGATTGATTTCTATTTCTGTTTGACTATTTTCATCAATATTGTTTATAATTTTATTTTTATTTAATTTTTCTAGTCTACTAAAAATGGATTTTAAAATTTCATTTTCTGAAAATTTAATTGGTTTAGAAAGAGGTGTTGAAATAGAATTACAAGGATGTGTTAGGGTTTGATAATTAGTTATTAGATTATATTCATCCTTGTCTAATTTTTTATCTACTAGGTGTTTTCATGCACATGTGCAGCATTTAAATTTTTGAAATTAAATTATACTTAAAATAAAACTTATTAATATTCTATATTTTCCTATTTTCATATTAACTAATACAAATTTTAATTTAGTTAAACATAAAATTCAGTTAAAATAAGTATTTGATTTATTTTAAATTATATTTAAGGAAATATATATATATATGTGTGTGTGTGTGTGTATTTAAAATTATAATCTTTGTTATATTAAATCAGTTTGAATAAAATATTTTTAAATTGATATTAAATTCTATAATTATAAAAAATAAACTAAACAGAATTTCTCAAATTTTTAGATATCAAAAGAAAATTAATGATGTTACGATTAAAATTTATTGTTTTTTAAAATATTATATAAGATTTTGAAATTCATGTTTAGTAATAAAGTGTATGATTGATTTAAATAATATTTCACAATTTTTTAAATATTATATATTATTATCATATTATTTAATGTCCTACTTGAATAGATTGATTTTAATGATGATATATTAGTTATTTTTATATACTAATTTTTTTTCCAAAACTAGATCTACATTAAATGTAATTACCATGTCATATTTAGCCATAATACATGTCATCAATTCTATTATGCCATATCATCATTTTTAGCGAAATTGATTGTAGAGATAACATATGTCAAATCACTTTTCAAATAATATATAGAATATATGATGTATTTGCCGTGAGATACTATCAAGTGTTTGACTTTGATAATTATTTTGTTCTTAAACTATTCTTTATATCTGCCATATTTACTATGTTTTTATCATCCCTATTTGCTCCGGATCTAAATGGGGTACCTATTACTTGTCTTTGTGTAGTATATAATTTTAAATCTTTTAAAGGTGCATGAACTGATTTAACTATTTCTCCATTAGCCATTTCCCAAGTATTATACAAAGTTGGGCTAGTGTTAATTGATTCATTTTTATAAGGGTATGTTATTTTATTTTTTTTTGAGAATATGTTTCAAACCATATAAAAAACGAAATACTAGTTTCTATTTTATTCATATGATCATACCAATTTTCTCGGTAACTAATAGTTTCTTTTAAAGTAAATGTTAAAAATACCACTTTCTTTTATCTTTATTCCTATTAGATAGAAATTATTCTGTAAGATACTTTTTTTATCAATTTTAAAGTCTTTTGTAATAATCTTAATGAGGGTGGTTCTTAAAGGATCCATATTTTAAAGGATCTTGGGTAAAAAAGTCAAATTAAATAAGATCTTGGGTAAAAAAGTACTAATTCTTAATGAGGGTGGTTCTTAAACGATCCAGATTTTAATAATCGTTTGTTCAGTTATAATAGTAATAGTTTTTTGTTCAAAATTACTATTCCTAACCAATGGAAAACTGATATTACCCAACCACTAGTTGACAATAATTTTCCCTTTTATATATTGTAAACCCAATTTTTTATGTCCTTTTGTAAAATTTCTTTAGCGGATTTACAATCAACACGTAGTAAAAATATTTATTTATTAAAACATCTCGAAATTTAGAAATAACGTTTACTATAGAAAAAACATCATTTTTAACTTTGGAATAATTCTTTTGGGGTCCTATCCAAACTCTTGAATGAAGACATGCTATAGACTCTTGTGTTGATTATGACAATTTTTTAAGGGTCCCGCCATATCCTATTTTTGATGCATCAGTCTCTACTATCATGAATGCATTAGGATGTGAAATAACTAAGCACGGTAATGCTGTGACATTTTTCTTAATATCGTGGACTATACTAGTATGCATACTAGACCATGGAGCTCGATTCTTTTGCAATCTATGAGATAAAGGTTGTGTTACTCTACATATGTTAGGCAAAAAACTGATATATAGTTAAACATCTTGAGAATCGTTGCAATTGTGTTTTTTTCTTTTATTTCATCAGGGAATTTCTTTGTAAATTCTATTGATTAAGAAATAGGTGTTATAGTTCCTTGGTAAATATTATGTTCTAGGAATTTTTCTTTTTAAATATTTCATCTTTTTAGCAAAAACTACTGATCCATGTTTTTTAACTATGTTCAAGAAAGTATATAAATGTTTAAAATGTTGATCAATAGATTTATAATATATTAATACATCATCTATATATACTATGGAAAATGTGGATTCATAATATTTTTAAATTCAGATGGTGCATTTTTAAACGAATGGCATGACATTCCATTCGTAGTGCCCAAATGGTATAGTGAATGTTGTCTTATACTTATCTTTTTCAGCTAATTAAATTTGCCAAAATCCACTTTAAAGGATGTGTTAGGGTTTGATAATTAGTTATTAGATTACATTCATCCTTGACTAATTTGTTATCTATATGATCTATTTTCCGTGAGATAGTATGAAGTATTTGACTTTGATAATTATTTTGTTTGTAAACTATTTTTATGTCTGCCATATTTACTATGTCTTCATTATCCCTATTTGCACTAGTTCTAAATGGAGTAGCTATTACTTGTTTTTGGGTGTATATACTTTTAAATTCTTTAAAGGTGGATGAACTGATTTAATTTTTTCTCGATTAGTCATTTCCCAACTATTATACAAATTTGAATTAGTGTTAATTGATTCATTTTTATAAGGGTATGTTATTTTATATTATTTAGAATATGTTTCAAACCATATAAAGAAAAGAATATTAGTTTCTATTTTATTCATATGATCATACCAGTTTTCTCGGTAACTAATAATTGTTTCTTTAGTAAATGTTTTAAAATACTAATGTCTTTTATCTTTATTCCTATCAGATAAAAATTATTCTTTAAGATATTGTTTATCAATTTCAAAATATTTTGAAATAACATTAATAGATTTAAAATCTGAGGGTATTGGAGAAGTAGGAAAGCTAGATCCTACTTCATATTTTTGAATAGGTTCAGCAATTGGTGCTTGAAAATTAATTAAAGTTTTTTCTTGATTTCTAATCAAAATTTGTTCCACACTTTCATCCGATTCAGTACTTTCTATACCTTTTCTATAATCATAAAAATAGATCTTGAGTAAAAATAACTAATTCTTAATGAGGATGATTCTTTAAAGGATCCAAATTTTAATAATATTCTACCATCCATTTGTTCAGTTATAGTAGTAATAGTTTTTGTTCAAAATTTCTTGGTGGTTGGGTAATATCAATTTTTCATTGGTCATGAATAGTAATTTTTGTCCATTTAAGTTGATTAGGAGTATAAGTAGACGTGGAGTATTTTTACTGTGAACAACTAATATTGTTATTTCTCCTTTATCATCTTGTAATAAACATCTTAGACTAAATTCTGATGTAGATTATTTAAAGTATATTCTATACAATAATAGATAGCCATGTCTTTCTTGTTAAAATTTAATTACAGGTAAGTGCACATTTTAAACTATGGTGTTAAATATTGTTGGATCATGTAGACTTAGTTGAGAATTTAGAGCACAATTTAAATATACAGCTCTATTACATAAATTTGTTTGAACAGCTCCTAATAAGTATTCTTCAAATTTTAGTAAAATTTTATCTCTTAATAACATAAGTATTAGAGAATCAATCCATGTCTTGGACAAAGGTTTGATTGTTATTTGTATTAATCCGAAATAAACATAATTAATGTTTTTTTCTTTTATATTATTCTAAAGCCGTAGAAGATAGTAATTTAATTTCTTCAAATTCATTTTGTAATGATATAGCTTGTTCATGTTCTTTAATAGAATATGCAGTTTTAAAATCAAAAGTTCCTATTTTATATATATATATATATATAATGTTGTGATTTTTGACATAATATCTCTCGAATTATTATTTTTTTGAGAGGAGGAAGAAGTTAAATGCTTTGATTTAAACCATTTTTAACTGAAGATGCCATGCTTAATTTATTTAAATGCAAACTAACTGATTCTTGATGAGAGCTCAACAATGGCTTACCAACGGGCTCACTGCCTTTAGGATTTAGTTCTTGGAACACCTAGGTTGACAAAGCACTCGGAAAGATTCTGATAGTTTGATTTTCACAAGAGAATAAGTATAATTTAAGCATACTATCATTACTTCTGAAAAGTTTCATCAAAACAAATCATCAACCAGACAAATTATAAAAAAATTCCTGGGACTTCACCAGTGATTGACTCGTAAGAAAAAAAAAATTAGTAATGTACCTTCTCAATTAATATAGAAGAGGATAGGAATAGGAATTATGCTTTAATGCTCTTATCCAAACTCTACTACTAAAGGGTTTAGTGTCGTTTATCCAGTGAGATTAAACCATCATATTATTAGTAACAGCTTACTAAATAGTTTTGTCGCAATATTTTATCATATATGTTAATATTTTTTTTTTCATTTTAATAATGTTTAATAATATCATGATGGTCTTTATAAATATAAAATGTACACAATTGCTTCAACGAAAGATAAGTCTTTTACTCCGAATTATTACTTTTTTTGTCGCGCACTCCAAATTATTTGCAATTGTCATATTAGAAGTAGGAAACTAGATATTTCTAGGGATGGGAAAAAAAACTAAACCGAACCGTACCGACCCAACCGAAGTTAAAATGAACTAACCAAATTGTGTTCTTTATGTAACCCAATTGGTTCATGTTTTATTCAACCCGAATGGTTTAGTTTGGTTTGGTTTTAAACCGAATAAAACTGATAAACCAGTATATTTTTATCTATTAATAAATTATAGATATATAATGTATATTAACATATTGTGAACTTTTAGTTAAAGTTCTGTATTTTTTTCTTAACTTCTAAGTTTTTTTAATTTTTAATACAAATAATACTCTTATATGTATATTCTACTTCTAATCATAATATGTAATACCTAAAGATTGTACCAAAAACAAAACCTAAAAACTATTAATCATCTAAAGTCTTATCGCCGTTTTATCTCGTAAATTCTCCAATTTTTGTTGTCTAAATGTAAGATTATCTAACATAAGTTCTTCTAAGATCAATAAAGGTAAAGGGTAGATCCAAATATTCCTTTAGTACGTTAATTATTTTTATAATCAAACTAATATGAACATATTTTATAACCAAACCGAACTGCACTAACCCAAACCAAACCATAATAAAGTGAACCAGACTAAATCTTAACCAAAACAAGCTAAACCGAACCAAACTAAACTAAACCCAAAACAAACCCCAACCAAGCTAATTTGGTTTTGATTGGGTTGAGTTTTATAAAACCCAAATTAACCAAACCAAACCAAACCCAAAACTAATCTGATATGCCCACCCCTAGATCTTACTTCAGATTTTTAATAGGTTAAGCAATTGGTGCTTGAAAATTAATTGGAAATTTTTCTTGATTTTTGATCAATATTTGTTCTACACATTCATCTGATTGAGTACTTTCTATACCTATTCTATAATTAGAAAAAAAAGGATCTTGGGTAAAAAGAACTAATTCTTAATGAGGATGATCTTTAAAGGATCTAAATTTTAATAATATTCTATATTCTGTTTGTTTATTTATATTAGTAATAGCTTTTCGTTCAAATTTTTTTGGTGGTTGGGTAATATCAATTTTCCATTGGAAAGAAAAGTTTATATCAAGATTACCTTTATTTTTTGCCGAAAGACTAATAAATAAATTAAATGATTTTTCTGAAGGTAAACCGATTCTATGGGATTCTATAACTTATGGTCAGTTGTTTGCTTTCGTTAAAAAGAAAAAGAAGATTACAAACATGTCAAGAGCATACAATAAACAACAAGCTAGTAAATTTATATTCGGTGAAAATATAGGCTCGTTTTGTGAGCAATATGGTTACAATCGTCTTATTCCACCCTCTAAAGAAAAAGAAAAAGAAAAACTCACAATAATAAAATATTTATATCCTCTCAACCATATAATAGGAACAAAAATATTCAAAAAAATTTTCTAACCCTTACTATATGAAAAATAAAACCCCTAAAACCTTGTTAAAAGGGAAAAATCGTTTGTCGGAATTGCAAACGTCATGTACATAAATCAACTGAATGCAAAATGAAAAGAAAAAATAATGAAATTTTTCAATCTCAAAAGGATATTAGAGAAAAACTAGAAAAGCTACTCGTTTCAAAATTAGAAAATTATGGAGAATCTAGTAATGAACCTTTCCTAGATATAATAAAAGATCAAAGTGAACCATCATCTGAAGTTTCTCAGAATTGTTCGGATGATATTTTCAATTGTAAAACAATAAATATAATTATTAAAGATATAGATAAACAATTTCTAATAGGTATATTTGATAAAATAATTGACCGAGAAACTTAAAAGGCATATCTTCTAAAACTTACAAATATTGTACATAGAAAAAACCAACTTTCTACTCCACAACCTTTTAGCCTTAGCAAGATATTAGAAAAATTATTTCTCTCCTAATTTATTTAAACAAGTAACTACAAGAGAATTACAAGGAGAAGTAAAAGACTTAAAATGTCCAAGTTAAAAAATTACAAAACATAGTACACCAAAAACAACTACAACAATTACAAATCAATGCCAAAATAGTCTTAATTGAACCAAAAATTCACCAATCTCCACCTACTATTCATCCACAAATAAACCTGAAAAACAAATAGAAACTAAAGATGAAGAAGAATATATTCAAATAATAGGTAAAATAAACTATCAAAAATTGTACACAAAAATCACCTTACATATAGGCTATGATTTTAAAGCAAAAATAATAACATTACTTGACAATGGAGCAAACTAAAACTGTATAAGAAAAGGAATAGTTCCAACTAAATATTATGAAAAAAACCTAATGAGAAATTTAGTAGGGCAAATGGAAGTAGTTTAAAGGTAAATTTAAACTACCAAAAGAAAAAAAATTGAAATAAAGGATATTGTTATAAAAAAAATTTAATTCTTGTAAAGAATTTAAGCCAAGAAACCATATTAGGAACTCCAATTTTTACACAAATTTACCCATGTAAAGTCACAAAAGCAGGAATTACTACAAAAATAGTTGGAGAAAAGATCATATTTGAATTTTTATCTCCAATGAAAACCAAAGAAATATTAGCTTTTACAAAACTCTACAATAGAAAAATCTATAAACCTAATAAATGGAAAACAAAAACATATCCACTATCTATAGCAAGAAATAAAATATCATCAAATAGAAAAACAATTAGATAATCCGTTAGTAATAAATAAAATTAAGCAATTAGAAAATGAACTATTAAACCAAGTGTGTTCTAAAATCCCAAATTCTTTTTGAGAAAGAAAAAACATATTGTTGATATTATTTATGAAAGGATTTTAGTGAGAAAAATATCCCAACTAAAACTAGACCTATAAAAATGAATCAAGAACTATTAGAACATTGTCAAAAAGAAATACAAGAACTACTAGATACAAAATTAATAAGAAAATCCAAATAACCTTGGAGTTGCTCAGCCTTTTATGTCAATAATAAAACAGAAAAAGAAAGAGGAGTATATAACGACCCGCTCCCGGAGTATTTTTAAATTCGAAGGAAATAAATCGCAAGAGGTTAGTTGTACAAGGAACATATTTTTTTAAGTGTGGAAACACTTGTATTCATGAGGGTTGGAAGAATGAGCCACATTTTTGACTAAGTGTCGGATGTTCGGTAAACACATAGAGCGATCAAGTCTAAGCAAGGGGATTACAAATTGCCAGTTTAACTATGGAAAGTTTGGCTATCAGAGAATGCGGGTTCCAAGTAAGGCAAGTTGATCAGGTGCAGCTGACGAGATTATACAAAAAGAAGCTTAGGTCTGCGGGAGTCATATAAGGCAATAAGCGGAGATATTCTTGGATTCATTGATGATAAGTTTGACCAAGCTAAATAAGGAAACAACACTTAATGGCTGGCTTGGTGAGCAAGTCCTGAAATAAGTATAAAAAGCGACCTCCAGCCTTCAATTCTCACTCAATTCATAAAAAAAGAATTAGAGAGAAGCCAGAGCATGAACAAAGTTCTAGAGAGAAGATTTCGAGAAGAAAGATCGAACTAGGCGGAGCCGAGGAGTTCTTTGCCAGGAAACACATGAAGGTTCAGAGTCTTCGATCTTTTAAGATTAACCGAGGTGAGGGCGTGATTCGTGGCAACTTAATAGTTAGTATTTTTATCATAGTTGGATTGTTAGGATGAAGATTATGCATTAGAATAATTATTTATGGAAAGTTCGTTCTTCGTTCTTTGAGATGATTCTCAAGGATCGAAGAATGTTCATTCGTTCATAGGATTTTTGCATGTTCGATTCCGTGAAATGGTGTTATGTTTAATTGAGATGTTTACGTGAAATACTTAGATTTGATCCGAAAAGAATTGGAATGTTAGGTTGAAAATGTTATAGAAACGAATTGAGAATTGAAGTAATTTAAGGAAAGTACATGATTAGAAGAACGTGATTAAGTTAAGGAAAAAATATGTTTTGGCTTCGGGCCGTAAAGATGTTATGATCATGTTTTGGCTTCGGCCGTTATGGACCTTCGGGTCGCAGGTTTTGGCTTCGGCCGTAGGTTTGGCTATGGCTGCAGGTTTGGCTATGGCAGCAGGTTTGGCTTTGGCCGCAGGTTTGGCTTCGGCCGCAGGTTTGGTTAGGGCCACAGGTGTTGGAAAAGCTATGAATAGATAAGAACATGAACTCACTCTTTAAGAATGGAAGAGACAATCAACTTGTGATTGAATCCTCTCAGCAAAATAATCTACACAACCATCTGAATCTAGAGAGATTAAGTGGTTTTGAGATTGATACAATAATTAGAATTAAACTAATAACATATTAAAGACTCTAGTTTGAATTTATTCCTTGAGAAGTACACAACACTTTCAGTTTGTTCACTTAAGGAGAATAAGAAATAGAATCAGTAAGCTAGAGTTTAAGAGAAGATAAAGGAGAGTTTAAACTGATTTTAGAGTAGAATGGGCAAGCATGATCTGCCCTTAGGCATACCCAAAACATGTATACCTTAACTCCCTAGATTTTGACTAATTTAAAGAACACTTAGTAAAGAGATGAGTTATACACGAAATTTATGAATGCGTGTCTCTTAAATCTTGTGTATTCATTACAATGAGGCTGCCTCTTTATTTATAGAGGAGAGCCTTAGGTTTTAGAGCAGCAGCAACAAGAGAAAGGAGAGATTAAACTAATACTATCCTAGGAAATGAATAAACAAAGCTATTAGGAAGCAGCCAAGGAGGAAGAGGACAAGAGAGTTTTCTGTAGCAAGAGAGTGAAAGGGACAGCTCCCAGCAGCCATATTCCTTAAGCTCACATGTGATCCCATTTGAATTCATTCTGAACTCATTTGGCGCCAACTCTTTTCTTCTTCTTTCTTGCAAAAGATTATGAGCCCCATTCTTGCACATTTGGTCTTGATTCTTTTGCACAAGCTGTCCATCAGATTATCTTTGACCCTAACTTTGCACATCCTTGAATGGTGGTTTAGAGACTTGGCCCGGACTTTGTACTACTTGATCACTCTTGTGCAAATCTTGTGTCTTGTTTCTCTTGCACAATCTTTGCACATGGCTTCTTGTTCTTCTCAGCCTGCTGGCTCCTTTTTTTATTGTGCAAGTCTTGATTACTTGCAACACACTTCATGCCTCTACAGCCTCCTTCTCTTCTTGCACACACACCTTGATCATCTTTTCATTGTCTTGGCTGTGTGATTAGTATCTTGAAGCTGGAGATCCTTGGCTTCCACTTCCTTTGTTTGGCCTTCATACCTCCTTGTCTTTCTTCACTCTAATAACAGGTTTGGCTCCGGCCGCATGTTTGGCTTCGGCCGCAGGTTTGGCTACGGTCGCAGGTTCGGCTATGGCTGCAGGTTGATGGACCTTCGGGTCGGAATGTTAGGAAATGCTAAAGTATAGGAATGATTGAACCGGATGTTAGGTTGTTAGTTTTTGAATGCATGAAAATGAATAAGGAATAGGAAAGAAAAATGGCTAAGTAAGAAATGATGGAAACGAATTGCTAAGTTGATAGATTGGAATTGCTAGGTTGTTAGAATGGAATATAGAATTTGATTGCTTGATTATTGAGTTGCATGTGGGTGGTTTTGAGCATCCTCACTAAGTAATTTTGTATACTCATGCCTCCTTTTGCGGATGCAGGTAAGGTTGATTGTGTGGACCAGAGTGCGAGGCTATAAAGACCATCGGAAAATGGTATTTTGAACTTGGGTAATGTTTGAGAAGTTTTATAAAGATATTATTCTTGTAGACAAAAATATGTTCAGTATTTAGTCTCATATTTCATTAATAAGGTGGCAATGTTTCTTCGTTACATCCAATAAAATTTGACTTGATCTGTACTTAGAAATTTCAACGTGTTTTTCAAATATTTCTGGGATAGGGTGTTGCAGAGTACCTCGTTTAGTAATTAACTATAAACCCTTAAAAATGTTATAAAATGGATAAGATACCCAATACCTAATAAAAGAGATAAGTATAAGACATCATTCACTGTACCATTTAGGCACTATGAATGGAATGTCGTGCCATTCGGTTTAAATGCATCACATGAAGTTCAAAATATTATGAATGAAAGTTTTAACCCTTACTCCACGTTTTCAATAATATATAGATGATGTATTAATATATTCAAAATCTTTTGATCAACATTTTAAAAATTTATATACTTTCTTGAACATAGTTAAAAAAATGGATTAGTAGTTTCTGCTAAAAAGATGCAAATATTTCAAATAAAAATTAGATTCCTAGGACATAAAATTTACCAAGGAACTATAACACCTATTTCTAAAGATCAAAAGGAATTACAAATAAATTCCTTGATGGAATAAAAGAAACAACACAATTGCAACGAATCGTATAATGTTTAAACTATATATCAGATATTTTTGCCTAACATAAGTAAAATAATACAACCTTTATTTCAGAGATTGCAAAATAATTCATTTCCATGGTCTAGTATTCATACTAGTATAGTCTAAGATATTTAAAAAAAGGTCACAACATTACCATGCTTAGTTATTCCACATCCTAATACATTCATGATAGTAGAGACTAATGCATCAAAAATAGGATCTGGCGGGATCCTTAAACAAAAATTGTTATAATCAACACAAAAGTTTATAGTATGTTTTCATTCAAGAGTTTGGCTAGAACCCCAAAAGAATTATTTCATAGTTAAAAATGAAGTTTTTTCTATAGTAAACTGTATTCAAAATTTCAAGATGATTTAATAAATAATTATTTTTACTATGTGTTGATTGTAAATCTTCTCAAGATATTTTACAAAAGGAAGTAAACAATTTGGTTTCAAGCAGATTTTGCAAGATGGCAAGCTATATTATCTGTTTTTGGTTTCGATATACAATATATAAAAGGAAAAAATAATTGTCTAGCAGATTTTCTAACAAGAGAGTATTTACAAGGAAAACACAAGACAATCAAAATGAGTGAACAAAAAAGTCTAATGACAACATCATATTATGTCAAGACTCACCACACCTACAAGGAAAACCAATATCTACCACTAACTAATTTCTGCATTAGCAGAAATCTCTTCCATTGTGCTATGCAAAAGCCGTTAAACCAACACCGCAAAAGATAGTCCTTATACCTACCATAAAGAAAACCACTGACCAAAAATCCACATATTTCCTTAAACCACAACGCCAGCATCTAACTACTACGTCATTTACTAACCCCATATCCCTCAAAGGCTTAAACTTTTTTACCAATTGTTTCTTCTATGATAGTTCATCACAGATAATCTAAGCAAAAACCGTACATTTTATGAATTCATCGTTGTAGACACAAAATCAGTAGAGATTAATCATCATACTAAAAAACTAACTCAAACCTTATTTTCTACTCCACATGTAAGATACTAAAGTATATACCACCTCAGACCTTGGATTTATGAATTTTCAGACCACCAAAGAATTCTCCATTTAGGTGTACCATATTACGAGTTTCTCTTACGAAGATTCCCAAAAAGCCTTTCTCCATGCCCTATACCTGTGAACTTATGACCATTCCTGGTTCATATCCATTGACTTCTATTTCCCAAAGTCAATACCAGGCTGGTTCTAAGAAAGGTGGCACTGGTTTGGACCATGTGACCAAATATATCCAACCCAAATATCAAAAGTATCCTTACCCTACTATACCAAACACAAAAACACTCACCTATAGGTCCCCTACTAGAAATAGCTTTCCATATTGCATGCCATGGATACTGTCCTGGCATTTTAACCTTGTTACCTTTTTACCCGATATGCCATACTCTTTAGTTCGAGAATACTGAGTACAATGGTGGGACAAATACAACTAAGACCATTGTTTTGTTACCAACTTAGAAAAATGGACACCAACAAATCAAACAATCTGTGGCGACTATGTCCTGAGCTCAGCCACCCATACAAACCAAAAAATCCCCAACCAAACAACCATCAAGCCGAACAAAATCAACAACTTCATCATCCGGATCCAAGAAAAGTAAAGGAAAAACAAGATAAAAAAAAATCTTTGAAGTGATCGCTATGCAAATATCCTCGGACGAAGAAGAAGACATCACTCAAGAAACAAACATAAAAAGTGCCGATCCATACGGCGGACCACTATCACAAGATCCGTACGAAGAATAAACTATGTATTAAAAAAAGAGACCGACAAAATAAGAATACAACTAGATTAGATAAAATAATCTACAAATCTTCAATACTCTGCAAAACTCAAGTTTCAACAAAGCTTACTTCACTTCGTTACCAAAAAAATTAAAATTATTAATCAAGAAAAGGAACAAAATTAACAATCAAGACAAGCTTATCAATTATGGTAACATGCTATATTCAAAATTACAACAAGACACAATTCATTCAGAAAAAATGACACTTCACCACATCAAGATTAATCAGCACTCAAGGCTCCAGGAAAACAACACGACATCATACAAGTTCTTTCACTCGAACTAATATAAACAAGGAATCAAGACTATTGTAAAAAGTAAAGCGATTTTGAGCGAGACTTCTCGAGAAAATTCTCTGCACTATAAACTCTCTAATGAAATTTTCATCTTTCTATTGTACTTCTACTTTTGTATTTCAACATTATATTTCTAACGAAATTGATAAAATAAATTTTATTCATACACTTTTTTGCAATTTCATTTCAACTTTTAAATTTATAATTTAGATTTTGTAACTTAAACTATATAATCTTTTGTATCTTCTTAAATTATAAATATAAGGAGAATAACCTGGATTTCATAAAAGAAATTTAATATAAAAATTATATAACCTGAATTATAAATTTAAAAGTTGAAATGAAATTGCAAAAAGATAATAAACTTTGCACAATGAAATTGCAGCGATGTATACAAAGATTAATTAAACAATCACTAGAACACGTGAAACCTCTTCTAGCCCCATACCAATATGCATGTGGGACTGAAGGGATTGAGAGTTTTGCATCCTTTCACGTTAAATCACCAAATTAGAAAAGACAAGAGATCTTTGTACAATTGTTGGATGTGGGAAAAAACTAGATCCACATGCCACATGTAATAAACTATACAATCTTTCGTACCTATACATCATATTGCTGATTCAAAAGAAAAGTATTAGACAAATATTTGAGATGAACTTACAAACCTGAAGTCCATGCATGTTATATCTAAAATTGGTATTATTAGATGTAGCTTACAGAAGTGAAAGTCAATATGACTGTAACATCTAGATTTTTAGTATATGTGAAAAGATTTAAGATAATTGATTTGGCTATCTATATCACCAAAGCACACTTACCTTTTCTGTCACATATCCGTTTAGAATTCCACGGTTAAGTGTGCTTATGCTGGAGTAGTGGAATGATGGGTGACCTATCGGGAAGTGATTCGTGATACCGTGTGAGTTAGACCAAAACATGGAGAAAAGTCGGGTGGTGATTGCAGGGACATTAAATAATGATTTCGAGTCTTGGAAAATTTACACACTGACCGCTGGAACGGGATAGGGTCCACGGGCCGAGAGAGCAGGTGTGGGTGGCCCATTAGCCGTGAGCGGTAGGGGCGTTACAAGTGGTATTAGAGCTGGTTAGCCATCTCAGTTCTAACCAGAGACAAGTCTTGAAACCTGTTGTGGTGCACAACGAGGACGTTGCGCTCTGTGAGTGGGGGTGAATTGTAACATCTCGATTTCTGGTATATGTGAAAAGACTTAAGATAATTGATTTGGCTACCCATGTCACCAAAGGGCACTTACCTTTTTCGTCACACATCCGTTTAGAACTCGAGGGTTAAGAGTGCTTATACTGGAGTAGTGGACGGATAGATGACCTATAAGAAGTGATTCGTGATATCGTATGAGTGAGGCCAAAACACGGGGAAAGATCGGTTGATAATTGAAGGGAAAGTAAACAATGATTTCGAGTCTTGAAAATTTTACGCACCGACCGCTGGAATGGGATGGAGCCCACGGACCGAGAAAGCGGATGTAGGTGGCTCATTAGCCGTGGGCGGTAGATGAGTTACAATGACGTTTTAAATATTTTGAATTTCTAACTTTTCTAAATTGCATTTCAACATTTTAAACGTCTTTTTCTATACTTTAACTTTTGTTTTTTTGGGCAAGCAAATATTATTACCCATTGATTTCAAGTTTTAGATCACATTTAGATGAACTCAGATTTACACTTTAGACAACTGTATGTTGTGTTTCAGAAATACGATGCATATGTACTTGCCTTGCCAAGTTTTATGCGTTGTTGTAAAAATGCAAAAAAAAAAAACTCATTAATGTACTTTAGATCTAAATTTCATAATAATTAATACAAAAAGCATTATAAAGATGCACTCAAATAATAAGTTTTAGAAAATCTTCTTTTGAGAGTAAACATTTGATATATTAGTTATGTTTAATTTGAGAAATTCTCTTAACTCAAATTTTCAAAAAATATATTGATATCTTAATTCAATTATTTTGTATATTCATAAGGAAAAACAGATTCGTTAACAATTAATCAGTTTTGCATAGTTATGACTCCATGGAAAATCAATATATGTGCATGCAACACTTAGATATTAAATATATCGATTACAAATAGTTTGGAAATACAAAACTTATTTTCCTTTGCTTGAAATAAAAACAAAATATTTTCTTAAAAACATGTAATAGTTGCTTGAAATAGTTTCTAAAAAAAATTAGTTGTAAAAAAAATAGTTGCTTGAAATAAGAATTCAAAAGAAGGTTCTTGGAAAACATCCAGTGTCTAACACCAAATGCAAGAAAATAAACTTTTTAAAATATCATAAAGGACAAAATATAAATTTTGGTGTGGTACATACGGAAACTATAAACATAACTAAGTTGTGATAGTCTAATAGTAATCTTTTAGGATTGTACTTTTTTTTGTCAACGATTCTTTTATAGCCCAAAGGGGCAATAAGCAGAGTACAATTTTTATCAGTCTGGAAAGAGCTAAGCAATAAAAGATAAATACTCCATCCGTTTCAAAATATTTAATGTTTTGGGTGAATGCACAAGAAATTAAAATATACACTTTTCTTAAAAAGTAACATTAAAAATATAAATTAAAACTTATTCAACCAATCATTAAAAGAATTATAGAATACCATTGGTCACACAGTTTTCCATAAAATTAAAATTGATATAAAAATATCAAACATCATGTATTTTGAAACATAATAAATTCTTTTAACATCAACTATTTTGAAACGGAAGGAGTACATATTAATTCTTTTGGAAAACAGGTGTCTTCTGTTGCAAATCACTGTCCACGTGGAAGGGAAAGAGGAAAAGGTGCATGCAGTCTCTGTTGACTCTTCTCACCGTTGCCGGTGACATCTCCACCGCATTCTTCAACTTCTCTGCAATCCAGCCACCGTGAGATTCAATGACTTAAATCTTGTACCCTTTTATGCTCCTTTTGCAGTTTGTCGCCGGAATCGACAATGAAATCTTGAATAATCACCAGACTTTGAATCTAGTATTTGTCGTCGGATCTAGAGAGTAAGGAATTTGTTGAGACACCTTTAACAGGCCCCAACTCTACTTTTCATGTTCTACAAAACCCATTAGACAATCCAATCTTCTTAATCTTTGATTTTCAGATAAACTTGCACTCATATAACCCGATATTTAATCGGTTAAGTAAAGATTAACTCTCTTGAGTCAAAAATTAAGCTTAACCAGCAAAAACCAAAACCTCAAGGATTCCGAACTTTTCTTCAAACAAGAAGAAACATTAAGCACAAGCAAAAGGATGACATCGAGAACTTTATTTCTATCAATCCAAATCAGAGACAACTTAGGACCATGAAAATTAAATTTGATTTGAGACTGAAAAACACCACAAAAGATTTGCCAAGCGAAATATATAATCCGCAAACGAAAACAAAAAGCTCGATCTATTGATCGAAGAAAGCTAATTTACATCAAAAAACAACATAAATCTCTTTCCCTTCTGAAAGATTTGCAAGAGTGAAGAAGGGAAAAGAGAGAATTCTCTCTCTCTCTAGAAAGAGAGAGAATTCCATTTACAAGAACTTTTTCTTTTGATTTGGTGTTGATATCTTACATATTTGCATGGTTTTGATCATCTCTTTTGATGCATTTTAAGCATATAGGATAGCATCTAGGCATATTTAGGTTGCATTCCATTACATTTGTCTATGTCAGGTGTTGGAGATGCTTATTGGTGATTTTTGAGGCAATGGAGGCAAAGAAGTGGAGTTTGGAGCAAAAGGGGGGTCGTAGCGACCAGGCATAGCGACCAGCCTTGGTCGCTACAGACCCACATGGAGTTGCGGATGCCATAGCGACCAGGCGTAGCGACCAGCCTTGGTCGCTACAGCCCCACACGGAGTTGCGGATGCCATAGCGACCAGGCGTAGCGACCAGCCCTGGTCGCTACAGACCCACGAAGGAAACCCGGGGACCATAGCGACCAGGCATAGCGACCAGCCCTGGTCGCTACAGTCGAGAATGCTGGACTTGTTGCGGGTCAAACCAGGCTTGTTGGGTTGACCCGATTTGTTTTTAAATAGATATAAATACCCTAAAAACCTAGTTTTTGATGGATTCTGGTTTTTTTTTTGGGAGACTAGACTACTCTTGGTGAAGAAGATTTTGGATCTTGAATCCTTTTTATCTTATATTGATTTATCATTCCATTCTTGTTCATTGGCAATGATTTACTCTTATTCATCATCTGTTTTTGAGTTCATCATGCCTGCTAGTGAGTAGTCATTTGTAGGATCCATGGGTTAGGGTGATCTAGGGTGTTTAGGTAATAGGTTAGAAGGTCTAATGCTTGACTGTTCATGTTCTATGATTATTGCTAGTCTTTAATGCTAGGTTAGACTTGATCACTTTAATCTAGATCAATAGACAATTTGTACCCGAAAGGTGTTCGACGAAATGTCTGAACCAAGTGATAACTCTCTTTACTGGCTTAACCAATGACAATTGATGTTAAGAAAGTTTAGATAGTCAATAGACCAGGTTTTAATGATTGCTTGATTTAATTAGACCAAAGACATTTGATGTCTAGTGATTGAAAGCAAATGAACTTCTATCTTGACAAAGAATTAGTTTAATGATGAAGTCTAGACTAGTAGAGCTAAGTTGTTTATAGCGTTAACCGTTTATCTTAAGTCCGAATCACCCAAAGTCAAAGCCCTTGCCCATGGGTTCTCGTTTCTCCCATTCGTTTATAATCCTAGTTTCATAATTGTGTTATTTGGTTACTTTACCCCATATCGAATTGGTTGCACTTAGATTAAGTTTATACTTGTATTCTCATTGCATCATGTTCACTTAGGATTGGATTGACACTCATCTATACTACTTTGATTAGGATAGAGTAAAATCCTTTATCAGGTGTGTACTTATATTGGTCATAGATCTGAGATCCGTGAAAACTATATTATCATTACTTGATCAAATATAGGTTTCAATTTCGGTACTTAATATAGTAAACTATAACAGACGATTAGTCCATTTTCTAACATTGGTGTAAAAGTTATTCAAACTCAGGTTAAATAACATACTAAAAATTTGAGTCAATCTACAATGTAGCACTAAGTGTATTATTCATAATACAGACCAAATTAGGGCTAGGCAAAATATCTAGACCCGAAGAACCAACCCGAAAATCAGGGTCCCGAACCCGGTCGGACCCGGGGTAAATAACCGAATGGATCTTCAATTGTTGTATCTGAAGAACCGGTACCGAACCCGATCCAAACCGAGAACCGAATGAGTATCCGAAGATATCCGAAATGTAAATATGTATCTTAAAATATTAGTTATAATTATACTTATAATTTGTTGAATATTAAAATTAAAATTATAAATTAAATATATTAGTTATTTTTAATACTTTGTGTATTTTTGGATAGAAATACTCAAATAAAACTGTTTTAAAATGAATATTTTTGGTTATTTTTTCATACTTTTTAGTAGTTTGGTTACAAAATACCCGAATCAAATCAGGTAATATGGTTACTTTGGATACAAATACCCGAACCCGTTTCAGATATATTGGTTATTTAGTTATTTTCAAGTTCCTAATCATAAGAATCGAACTCACCCGGACCCGGGAGAACCCGACCCGAAATTTTGTGATACCCGAATGGGTCCTAATTTCAAAACCTGTAAAAACCAAAACCCGAAAGAACCGACCGGTACCCGAACGGGTACCCGAATGC
This sequence comes from Moricandia moricandioides, assembly GCA_905132885.1. Taxonomy (NCBI): domain Eukaryota; kingdom Viridiplantae; phylum Streptophyta; class Magnoliopsida; order Brassicales; family Brassicaceae; genus Moricandia; species Moricandia moricandioides. The sequence goes on from CAJHQQ010002717.1 coordinate 30,753, forward strand.
CCAGGCCTAGACCAAATCAATCAATAGGATATATAGAAAACTATGAACAGAAAAGCTAAAAGAAGAAAAAGCATAAAGTGCGATAAAGTGGAGACTTTAATTCTACCAATTGTTTGATTGGCGTGTGGAGAAACCGGAAATAGCAAGTTTTGCCAATTTAACACTTAACACACGTGGGGATTTCACTATTTTTTATTAACATGAACTATCTTGAACGTATGGAAGGATCCATACTAGTTTTCAAAAGATCGTATAACTTATGGATGGATCTTTTCTTGGGCTACTCAAATGAGATTCAACACATTGTCCTATATCTACGTGATCACACAAGGTGAAGTGTAGCAAGAATTTCAATTTAAAAACAAAAAATTAATATGCCTCACGCGAACAAATATCTTATCAGGTTTGCCCTTATATAATTCATGTTTTCTGTTTGTATTTTGTTGCTAGGAACCTATTGGTTCATCTTGTTCACACCAAATATATATATATAGTTTTTTTTTCGTAACGTACACCAAATATATGTGTTTCCCACATTTACGTAAACATCAATTATCACATATTAAAACAGGTCCATCAGTCTCTCAATATGGAGTTTTTTAGAACTGCCTCAATATGGAGTTGTGCACTAAATAATGTTCAAATTTTATTAGAGTTAAGTTATTGATTTATGTTACAATATTTTTTAAAGAGTTGAAGTACCCAAAACCTTACACGTGACATTAGAGGTTCTATTAGGTTAAAAATATCTAATTTGAGAAAATAATGTTTCTCTTTTCTATTTTTTTAATATTAGATATCTAAAGAGTATATCGATAATGAAAAGAATCGATATGAATTTTTATTGGTTCTCTATCCAGCACATACTCAATCACTAGGGGATTGCGTCAAAAATTTCTAGAGCACCATAATTAATTATTATTTTAATAATGTCATAAATATAATGTGAAACTAAAAAAAAAACAGTTACTATATAGCGTTTTGGTAAAAAAATAACCAAAACTTATAACGTTATATCATTTTATCACTATCCAACTTTTTTTTTCTAAAACATAATTATTTTAAAAAGAGTGTCAAAATTGGCTGAATTCAATCAATGGTTGGATACTTGAGATATTTTAATATTTAGGTTTAATAATTAGTAACCTTAGTTGATTATCAATTTTCAAAAACATATTTCATCAAAAATATTTTAATATTTACTTTTAATATTTAGTAACTTTATTTAGGATTTAGTATTTAAGGGGTAGATTTGAGTTTATAAATTTTGCTTTAAGAAAAACTGCCACTATATTGTTGATCCAAATACAAACTCGATAATATATATATATATATATATATAGTATAAATTTAATATATTAATATTTTATAAATTAATAAACAAAATACATTAATAAATTTTAGCTCTAAGTTTAAATAATTCAAAATATGATACAATTCAATAAAATAATTAAATAACAATTTATTGAAAATCTTATGTAAATGTATGATTTCAGTATATAAGTAAATTAATAATCAACTTATGTAAGTTTATATAGATATAAAAAATATATTGCATATTTTATTTTTTATTCACATCTAAAATCTATCTTTAGTTTTTAGTATTATTTTTTAGTATTACTAAATATATTGATTGGAAGATATTTTCTTAAAGATTACCATCAAAAATGCTTTTATGTTACTAGACTCGGAATTGGACCATCCGTGATCACAATATTTGTCTTTCATGATAAGCTGCCCCTGCTTTTATTATAGTTACCAGATCTTGATCCGGGGTAAAAAGCGCGGATGTATTGTTTGCTTTGTTTTTTCGATATAATTTTCTATAAATAGCTTAAAATTTTATGTATATATTTTTTATTTCTTTAGCGTAAAGTTTATGTCTACTGGTTGATTACTCCTTATCATGAAGTTTTAGGCTTTGTTTACATTTTAAAATAATACTTATATATTGTAATGTAAACATATTTGAATCATATAATCGATTTGAATAGAGTAATATAAGATAAAAATCGGCTTTAAGTATTTTTAATATAAATTATGTATACCATTATTATTAGGCTCGTGTAAAAACTGTCAGCAAGAATCAGTTTTAATATAATTAATATTTATTTTAGAAGTAATATGTGGTTATTAAACTATCCACTATGCAAATGAATAGAAATTGACATTTTAACTTTAAAACCAGAATGTTATATATAGTTACAAAAAAGTTAAGCAATTATATTCTATTTTTCAAAAAGTAAAATATAAAAATAAATAATTAGACATAACATTTATAAATTAATCATGATCATGTTTTAATAAAATAAATTTTAAATTGAATATTATGGTAGTCCAAATAGTGATAGTGCAAAATGTTAGTTTTATGTTTAAATTTCGTATATTTTTAGTTTAGAATATAATTTTGAATTGAAATTTTTAAAAGAATAATATTGGGAAAAAACCTTGAAATTATGAAGTGTTTAGTAGTCAAAATAATCGGCACACAATTTTTTTATTATGTTAGACAACTGTCATGCAAACAATATATCGGAGTTTCTATATAAAGGAATGCAAATTAAAGAGCTGGTGGATTTAGTGCTTTTTGGTCTATATTTTTTTGGATCCCTATTGGATGATTCGGTGCTTCGGAAAGAACACATTTAGTGCTACAAAAGATATTACACTGTCTGATCCGAATTTGGAATATCTTTCGACTAATACCAAGGAATGGACCGATCATCTGTTATGACTCACTATATAAACCACTTAGACCGAAATCCAAATCTAAATTGGCCAAATAGTGATAATTTAGTTTTCAAGGGGAATCGAACATAGGACTAATGTGAGTACACACGAAGCCCAAGAGATTACCAGTAACACTGTATTTAGCTTGCATCTTTTTCTGTAAAAAGACATCATTACCTTGCATTTTTACCTAGTTGATTATACATTTTACTTTATTATCAAAAGACACTAATATATGGTCATTTGGTATCAAATGAGTTTTGGGATAATTAGACAAAACTCTGATTCCCACCGGAAGATATCAGTATCTAAATGAATTTCAATATATTTGATCAACCTTAAACAAAAGGGTCCCGCGCGTTGACGCATCATTTAAAAAAAAATATTTTCCTATTTTGGATTTCTTGTTCCAAGATATGGTGCTTTGCTTTTCTTTCCACTTAAATATGGTTTTGTTTCCTCTCTTTGAACTTGCAATGCATTGACTTCAAATTGTTTTGGTTTTAGGTTTTGTGTTACGTTCTGGTTTTAGTAATAAAGAGATTTCTTTTAGCCAAGATTATATTCGCCCCTTTCACAAGATCAAGATCAATAACAAAGAGTCCTCTACTCGTATTCACGGAATCATTATCGCATTCCATTTTTATCACTTCCGCATCTCTCAGCCTGCCATATATGGAAATTTCACGGAATGAAGATGAAGGTCATATCATACATCCGAGAAGAGAAGAAGAGACTGACACTGTTAAGGCAACGGAAGATAGCTTGACGATGGTAGAGCTAACCAGAGAGATAGTACGAAATGACACGAGTTTTGAGGAGAAATGCAAACTAAAGAAAATTGGAAGCAAAGCCTACTAAGATCAATAGGGAGATTTGTTGAATAAGATGGTTAAATGATAGAGGAAGCATGGAGGATTTGGGAGGAAGTAAGTTTTGGGTGTCCGTACAAAGGCCGTACAATAGGCCGTACAAGTGGCCGTACACCCAAACTTACCTTGAAGATGAAGTTACCCGGGGAAGAAGTAACTCGACCAAGAGTTACCCTTATCACTTACCATGCGGATAAAGCTTGATCAAAGGGATAAGAGAGGCGCGTCTGACAGGCTGGCTCATGGCTGGAAAGGAAGAGCATCTGGTCAAGATGCCTTTGGCATCAAGCGTGTGGAGCTTCTGGTCCAAGTATTTCAAATAGACGCTCCACCCCGGCTTGACTACACACGTTTAGCTTTAGTTTACGTTGAAACCTTATCCTAATCTTCCTCTATATATTGTAAACCTTGCTTACCATCAAGTATAACGAGCATTTCAGTCTCTTTCTCTCGTCTCTCTAAAACTCTTTCTAATGGTTTCTTAAGTCTATCCGGATTACTCTTTACTTTCTTATCAAGTCTCTCTATTCTCTCTATTCTACACTCTATCTTCTGTCTATACTCAAGTTTCACTCAAGATTTCATGGTATCAGAGCCAGGTTCTCGTAGATCTGGGTTGTGATTGTTGAAGAACTCAAGAACACTCTTTTTGATCCGGAAATCACAAGATGGAGAACACCAAGACTACTGTCATTCCGGTTACACTTAAAGGTGGGAACTACTTGTTATGGTCTCGTGTAGTGAAGACCGCAGTGGGAAGTAAGGGCCTGTGGAGCCATGTCCTAGAAGATGAAGCTCCAAATATCATCACTAAAGAAGGTGATAGGGAGGTGGTCGTGTGTGATGAAGTAAAGTGGATGCAAGAAGATCTACTGGTAATGTCTATCCTTCAAAGTTCATTGGATCCGTCCATTTTGGAAGCTTATAGCTACTGTGAGAAGGCAAAAGACTTGTGGGATACACTTCAGAAGGTGTATGGAAACATCTCAAACCTCACTAGGGTATTTGGGATAAAGAGGGCCATCAACAACCTTGCCCAAGAAGACATGGAGTTTACCAAGCATTTGGGAAAGTTTAGAGCTTTATGGTCAGAGCTTGAGATGCTGAGGCCAAGTACTACTGATCCTGATGAGCTGAATGAAAGGCGTGAGCAAGATAAGGTCTTTGGACTACTACTCACACTCAACTCCTCCTATAACGATCTTATCAAGCATATCCTGAGGTCAGAGAAGCTGCCAACCCTTGAAGAGGTATGCTCACAAATCCAGAAGGAGCAAGCGTCATTAGGACTCTTTGGAGGAAAGGGGGAGCTCACACTAGCTAACCAAGCTGAGGTGCCTCAAGCAAACAAGGTCAACAGATATGAAGATAGGCGTGGCAATGGAAGCTATGAGGAAAGGAGGTTTAATGGTAACTGTGATCATTGCAAGAGACATGGTCACAAGAAGAATCAGTGCTGGATCCTTTACCCTCATCTCAAACCGGCCAAATTCAACAAGGAGAGGGAAGCAAGGGAAAATGTCACATATGGAGCAAGTGATCAACATGGAACTAGTGCCTCAAGCCGTTCAAATGAAGCTGAGAATCGAGAAGGGGGTGAGAACAAGGCTTTGGTAACTTACACTACCCACCAGACCAACCAGCCAACCAGGACCAATGAGCATGAGTTCATCCGGAGATCAAACATGGATGCACTCATCAAAATGCTCAAGGAGAATGGTAAAACTCTTGGTACTGTCAATGGGTACTCATTTGGCGCATCTAAGACTGCTAGTGTCATTGATCATACTGATAATGCTTATACTCATGCTAGGATAGTTGGTCAATCTCATACTGCTCATAACATGACTAAACCTTTAATAATTGATTCTGATGCATCTCATCATATGATAAGTGATACTAGTCTTATTAGAGATATAGAACCAGCAAATGGACATGTTATGATTGCTAATGGAGATAGAATTCCAGTTTGATAAGGAAACTAGAGCCTTTTATATGCTTGAATTCACCTCAAACCTATTGTCTGTCAAGAAATGCACCACTGATCTTAATTGTAATGTTATCTTTAGCCCTAATGATGTGAAGTTTCAGGATATTGAGAGCAGTCAGTTGGTTGGACAAGGAGTGACAAAAGGAGATCTATATTTGCTTGAAGAGCTTACTTCTTTTCCTGATCATAGATGTTCTGGTTTGAATATAAATGCTTTGTGGCATGCTAGACTAGGACATCCTCATGTTAGAGCTTTAAACTTAATGGTTCCAGGTGTTGTGTTTGAAAATAATGATTGTGAAGCTTGTATCTTAGGCAAGCATTGTAAGACTGTGTTTCATAAATCCACAACTATCTATGATCATTGCTTTGATTTGATTCACTCGGATGTGTGGACTGCCCCTTGTTTGTCTAGGGAGAACCATAAATATTTTGTTACATGCATAGATGAGAAATCTAAATACACCTGGATAACCTTGATTCCATCTAAAGATAGGGTGCTTGATGCATTTAGAAACTTTCAAAACTATGTGACTAACCATTTCAATGCCAAGCTCAAAATTTTTAGATCAGATAATGGTGGGGAGTATACAAGTCAAGCATTCAAGCAACACCTATCTCAGCATGGAATTCTTCATCAAACAAGCTGTCCCTATACACCTCAACAAAATGGAGTGGCAGAGAGAAAGAATAGACACCTTATGGAGGTAGCTCGGTCTATGATGTTTTAAGCTAATATCCCAAAGAGGTTTTGGAGTGATGCAGTTGCTACTGCGTGTTACCTGATTAATAGAACTCCAACCAGGATCCTTGAGGATAAGTCACCATTTGAGGTTTTGAACAAGCATAGACCAACCTTAGATCATCTTCGGGTCTTTGGTTGCCTTTGTTTTGTTCTCAAACCAGGAGAGCTAAGGAACAAGTTGGAAGCAAAGAGCACCAAAGGGATGTTCATAGGGTACTCGCCAACTCAAAAGGGTTACAAGTGTTATGATCCAATAACAAGAAGAGTTCTGGTGTCAAGGGATGTGAAGTTTGTGGAGGATAGAGGTTTCTATGAAGAGAAGAACAAGACAGAGATGAAAGACTTAGCTACTGACAAGGCATCTAATTTGAGGATTATCCTGAAGAGTCTTGGAATTAACATGTCTCAAGATCAACAACCTGGAGGAGGACATCATCAAGGTCCCCCCACCACTGAAGGAAATCAAGCTCCCCACCTTGATCATGAGGGGGGGGGGGGGGGGGGGGGGAATGGAACTGAAACTGATCATGATCAAGATGAGGAAGGATCATGCATTCATGATGAAGATGTGGATCAAGGAAATGTGGAGGAAGAAGGAGGAGATGAGCAAGATGAGCATGAAGAAGGAGAGGTAGAACAACCTCAACCTGCGGTTTAACCACTGAGGAGGAGTACAAGAGTGAGAAACCCTCCATCAAACTGGATAAACACCAGAGTATATTACAATGCGCAGGCTGTGGAACATCCATCTCAAGTATCTAGCTCTCTAGCATTCTATCCTAAAGATCACTGTGCCTTTATGACAAGTCTGGATGAGAGTTATGTTCCAGCATCCTATGAGGAGGCAATCAAGGATAAGGAGTGGAAGGAATCAGTAGGAGCTGAGGCTGGTGCAATGGTTAAGAATGATACTTGGTATGAGAGTGAGCTACCAAGAGGGAAGAAGGCAGTGTCTAGTAGATGGATCTTCACAATCAAATACCTAGCAAATGGGAAGGTATATAGAAAGAAGAGTAGATTGGTTGCTAGAGGATTTACTCAGACTTATGGTGAAGACTACCTAGATACTTTTGCTCCAGTTGCAAAGCTCCACACCATTAGAATAGTATTGTCAGTAGCAGTGAATCTGGAATGGGGTCTTTGACAAATGGATGTGAAGAATGCATTCCTACAAGGAGAACTTGAAGATGAAGTCTATATGTATCCTCCACCTGGTTTGGAATATTTGGTGAAGAAAGGAAACGTTCTAAGGTTGAAGAAAGCTATATATGGTCTTAAACAGTCACCAAGAGCTTGGTACAACAAACTCAGCACCACCTTGAATGGAAGAGGCTTCAAAAGGTCTGAACTGGATCACACCCTCTTCACACTCACTACATCCTCAGGTATAGTTGTCCTTCTAGTATATGTTGATGATATCATCATTACTGGAAGTGATAAGGCAGGTATACAATCTACTAAAGACTATCTAAAATCTGTCTTTGAAATTAAAGATTTGGGGGAGATGAAATACTTTCTTGGAATTGAGTTATGTAGGTCTAAGGAAGGTTTATTTCTGTCCCAAAGAAAGTATACACTTGATCTTTTGAAAGATGCAGGGATGTATGGAGGGAAGACATCTAGAACTCCTCTTGAAGATGGATATAAAGTTCCATGTGAGGGGGAGATTGAAGACAGTCCACCATTTCAAGATGCCAAGCTTTATAGAAAGCTTGTTGGTAAGTTGATTTACATAACCATAACAAGACCTGATATATGCTTTGCTGTGAATCAGGTGAGTCAACATATGCAAGCCCCAAAGGAGCATCACTGGAACATGGTGAATAGACTACTCATGTACCTGAATGGATCAATCAATCAAGGAGTATGAATGAGTTGCAACAAGAGCATTGAAGTGGTAGGGTATTGTGATGCTGATTGGGCTGGAGATAGGATGGATAGGAAGTCTACAACTGGTTATTGCACATTCATTGGAGGGAATCTGGTCACTTGGAAGAGCAAGAAGCAGAAGGTGGTGTCATGCTCAAGTGCAGAAGCTGAATATAGAGCCATGCTGAAGCTGACAAATGAGTTGATATGGATGAAGGGCATAGTGAAGCACTTGGGGGTTGATCAAGACACACCTATGACCATGCATTGTGACAACCAAGCAGCCATCCACATTGCCTCCAACTCGGTGTTCCATGAAAGAACAAAGCATATTGAAGTGGATTGCCATAAGGTGAGGCAAATGATTGTATCCGGAGATATCTTACCTTGCTACACAAGGAGTGATGATCAACTAGCAGATGTGTTCACCAAGGCAGCTAGACAGAAGACTATTGAATCCATTCACACGAGGTTAGGATTCATTGATCTCACCAGAAGGAGCTGATCCCCTTTTGTCATGAGGTATTTACTCTTTTCCTTGTCAAGGTTTTATCCCTAAGGATGGTTTTCTTTGATAAGGTTTTTAATGAGGAAGATCTCATGGCATCCAAGCTTGACTGATTTCCATAGTCAAGCTTGAGGGGGAGTGTTGAATAAGATGGTTAAATGATAGAGGAAGCATAGAGGATTTGGGAGGAAGTAAGTTTTGGGTGTCCGTACAAAGGCCGTACAAGTGGCCGTACACCCAAACTTACCTTGAAGATGAAGTTACCCCGGGAAGAAGTAACTCGACCAAGAGTTACCCTTATCACTTACCATGCGGATAAAGCTTGACCAAAGGGATAAAAGAGGCGCGTCTGACAGGCTGGCTCATGGCTGGAAAGGAAGAGCATCTGGTCAAGATGACTTTGGCATCAAGCGTGTGGAGCTTCTGGTCCAAGTATTTCAAATAGACGCTCCACCCCGGCTTGACTACACACGTTTAGCTTTAGTTTACGTTGAAACCTTATCCTAATCTTCCTCTATATATTGTAAACCTTGCTTACCATCAAGTATAACGAGCATTTCAGTCTCTCTCTCGTTTATCTCTCTAAAACTCTCTCTAATGGTTCCTTAAGTCTATCCGGATTACTCTTTATTTTCTTATCAAATCTCTCTATTCTCTCTATTCTACACTCTATCTTCTGTCTATACTCAAGTTTCACTCAAGATTTCAAGATTTTAACGAGAAGGAACAAATAAATCATTCAAAAGATGAAAATGATAATCCTCATCTTAGGTAACCAGATATGTTTTACTCTTAATTTTTTTTTTTTTTTTGGCTTGGTGGTATATGGCATTCTCGATGTTTATGTTGCCTTCATTGCCACAAACCAATTGCTATGGACGAGGTTAAACCAATTTAAATTGATGTTTTACTTAATTTTATCACTCCATGAGTTGTTCACTTTTCCCTCTAATGTATAACTCTTTCATTAGATTTCAAGCTCAAAGAGAAAATTTCACAGACTTTGCTACAAGGAGCATCGTCGACCAAACTGTTATGTGTGCAGAAAGAAAGTAAGATCAAAATAACACTAGGGATTGTATGAAATGAAAGTACAAACTTAAAGACCTATGATGTAAAAATATAGTTTGTATTATTATTCTTTCAGATTCCTTCAAGTAAGGAAGGTATAAAGTACCATAAGCATCCCTTCTGGGAGGATAAATACTGTCCTTCTCATGATGATGATGGAACTGCCAAGTGTTGCAGCTGCGAAAGATTACAAGTACTTTAAACTGGTGGAACAACGGTTTGGCTTTCAATAACAAAAGACCAAACGGTTCGACTTTTTATAAGGCTTTCTTTGCAGGCTTGTGGAACAGCGTATGCAATGCTTGCTGACAATCGGAGGCTGTGCCTAGAAGGTAAGGAAAGCGCAGTTATGGATACCGATTTAAAAAAAAAAAATCTGCTCCATACATATATACAGGTCCAAAGAGGGGCAAACAAGCAGCTAGTGGGCATGGCTAGAGAAGAATCTCAAAGGGTTGTTCGCGAGCACGAGGTCATTGCAATTCTTATCTTATATGGACTTCCTAAGTTTCTAACTGGCTATATATTGCCACACGAGATGATGCATGCTTATCTTAGACTCAAAGGTAGGTGACACCTACTAGGTATATATATATATATATATATATATATATATGTAACTAAAAATGGTCAAATATGCAATTCCTAATTCTGAATTAACGATGAGGAGAGGTACCCAAAATGTTTTTTGTTTGATCACACAGGATATAGGAATATTAACACGATTCTTGAAGAAGGAATATGCCAAGTGCTAGGAGACATGTGGTTGGAGTCTCAGAGATGCTCCACTAGTAATGCTGCATCATCAGCTTCTTCTTCTTCTTCTCGAACTACTCCATCTGCTACCATATCAAAGATAGGAGACCAATCTGATTTCGAGAAGAACCTAGTGGATTTTTGCATTAATCAAATAGAAACAGATGATTCACCTGTCTATGGTGACGGGTTCAAGAAAGTTAACGAGATGATGGTCTCAAATAATTGCAACCTTAAAGATACCCTGAAAGGCATTGTTATTGCTTCCAAGGCTCTACCAGCAGATCGGGAAAAATAACTGAGCTTCCATGTGATGATAGTATTCTTGCTGGTCACGCCTTACGAGGATCTAGCCTCAAATTGTTATCTTGGGAAGAAACGGGCATCTCTCAGATCGCTGAAGTTCGTTAGCCAAACCGGCCATGTATACTTTGGCTAAGACTTGATTTCATGTTACGTCTTGAGTTTTAGTTTTGTTGACTTAGATTATACACACCACAAATCTCTCAAATAGTTTTTTTTTATATGTTTTTATTGCAAAAATAGTTTTAAAGTAAAAAATAATAAAAATAATATTTTTTATTTTAAACATTTGAATACTTTTTTTTTCAATTTTAAATTTTACCTCAAACACACCATTCCATAATTCTAAACCGTAAGTATACATCAATTAACCCAAACGATACACATATATATTTACACTCTTTAACAAAATATATTTTGATCATTTTTTTGAGCGTTATCTTGATGACAAAAGTTTTTTGAAGTTACATATATTTCTAATTATACATTTTGTACGCTTATATATGTAGATAGATTATTGCTATTTACACGCATCCATTGGGAGAGGAAAAAGACGCTAACAAGAAAAAAGGTAAAACACTCTTGACACTGATAACTATTATGTAATTTATAAATAAGTAGAAATGTCAATGCACGTTTCTTTTGTAACTGGAAAAACTAGATTTTAACCTGCACGTCTGTTCGGATATTTTTCTATTTTATAAATGTATTAGATAATATTATAAATATTATAAATATATAATTTCTATTTAAGTATTTTATATTGTGTAAATCTATAATATTATTGTTTATATTTATTATTAAATATTCTTAATATATAGTGATTTTTTAAAAACATTTTACTTTGTTATTAATTTTTATTACTTACTAATATATTTTTTTTGTTAGGTACAATAAAATAACCATATGAAATAATCAAATATAGAATATTTTTCATAATATGTTTTTTTTTAATTTATAAATTTTGCATATAATATATTTCAAATTTTATTTATTTATATTATATAAAATAAAAATATTTAAGATCATTTCTATTTATATTTTTTTGTATAAGAAAATATACTTTAAAATATATCATTTTAGTATTTTACGGGATTTATTTTGCTTAAATAATATAGCCTTATATTTTTAGTAAATTTTATACATAGTAGTATCTATCATATTCTTTTAGTAAATTTTATTGATATAAGATATTTTTGGATGTTATGCTATTAAGCTTTATTTTTTTTTAAATTAAGACTTCAAAATATTAGATTGCTTTAATTTTTACAACATATATAAATAGTTTTTTTTGTAGTGCATTTCAAAAAGTTATTTTTATCATCTATGTTTTTATCTTTTGTAAAATTTTCAATATTATGATTTTTAGTTTAGATATTTATTTTCAAATTTTTATATTCTGTCAAGAAAACTTTGCAAAATTACACAACTATTTTTGAGTTTGAAACATTAAATGAATTTTGAATATTTTTTGTGACTACATCTAATCTATTATTTTATAAATAAAATATTTGAATTTTGGTACTACTTTAAAAAATTACTCAATATATTTTGTTATAATTAAAAGAAAAATAAATTTAAAATTAAATTATATTTGTCATTAATATTTTAAATGAATTACTAAAATTTCATAGTTTTCTAATAACATATTTTTAAATTGTATATGAACTAAAGTTTATTATATACTATTATATTTTTGTATACAAACATTTTTAAGCAATATATTGTTGAGAGTTTCAAATTAAATATAAAGTTGTAGATATATATATATATAAGTTTAACCTATGTTAATACATTTATTTTGTATAAAAATATTATATAGTTTACGAATTTTATCCCATTTTAGTGATGAGTGATAATTTATTTAAATGAAAAATTTAGAAATTTAAAATTTTTTAAATGACTATTTAATATAATTTTATCATATTTAATTCATGTAACACTGCTATTTTTATATAATCCAGGATTTATTTATAGAATTTATAAAAAAAATATAGAATTTTTATTTTCTTGTTTTATAATAAAATTTTAGTTAACATTGATTTATAATAATATTATATTACTAATTAAAAAATTTATTAATGTGTTATTTCTAAAAAATATTTAAATTTTTAAGTAAAATTTTGTTAAATTTTTTCTCAACAGATTTTGTTATAATTAAAAAATAAAATTTAAATTTTGGGTTAGTTTATTATTAATGTAAATAATCAAATATGTCATATTAACTAATTTTTTAAGTGGTTCTGATATGACGTATTAGTTGTAGATAAAAATATGACCATAAATTAATAGATTAGATGTTAAATTTGAGTCTATTAGAGACACAAACTTAATCTTTAGGTGAAGGTATATTCGACAGATATACTTTCTCTTAAGTATTTAAATGGCCCGAAAGCAATAATTCATATTCTCGTGGCTAACAGGTTCGAATTTTGGATTCACCTTATCAGATTTTCCTTAAAGTGCTTCCGAACCATTGGAATTCCCTTCAAGTGCTTCCCGACCACCACTGCGTGGTTAATGGCGAAGCATGTTTTGTTGGAAAAGTTTGAAGGCGTTACAAGATATTATTATCAATTATTTATTTATTGTCAACATGCCACAATATAATTTGTGAAAATATTATCAGATGGCTGACAGAAATGGACTGCTCTACATATTCACGTGAAGTATATGAAAAGTATTCTACTTTAAATTATCCTTATGCTATACAAAGAAAAGCAACTTTATACTAAGCTACCTAAAGAATAACAAAATATTAACTTTTCGTTAGTGGTGGCATTCGGTCTATGTTTTGCTCCCATATTCCATGAATAAGAATTAAATGATACTTTTTCTAACCTCTTGAACACAGGTTTAGAGCAGATTTATCAACGTCTTGATGAGATGCAGGTTCGTCAACCAAATCATTCCAGAACCAGAACAAGAGATCACCCTAGACGGACCAACCAATCTGATGATGATGGCGAGGAGGAATTCCTTGATGATCGATCCATCAACCGACCTACGCAAGGTCCACAGTACCAAAACCATGAACGAGGTGATGTTAATCCTTTTACAAGGAGAAATGAACAAGTTGATGATGGTTTAGGTGGTTTGAATCTTAAGATTCCAACCTTTGAAGGAAAGAACGATCCTGATGCATTTTTAGAATGGGAAAGAAAAATTGAACTCGTTTTTGATTGTCAAAATTTCTCAGAACTTAAAAAGGTTAGGTTGGCTGCAACTGAATTTACTGGCTATGCTATTAAATGGTATGATCAAGTCTTGAATCATAGGAGGAGAACAGGTGGAAGACCTATAGCCTCATGGGATGAGCTCACTGCCTTGACGAGGAAACGATTTGTTCCGGAGCACTACCATCGTGACTTCACCAAAGGCTTAGACGATTGCTTCAAGGAACCAAATCAGTTGAGGATTAATTCCAGGATATGCAAACACTGATGATCAAGGCTGATGTGGATGGGACTTTGGAAGCCACCATGGCAAGATTCCTTTCCAGACTCAACCGCGACATTCAAGACCGAATGGAGCTTCAAGAGTACAAAAGTTTGGATCAGATGCTACACAAAGTTATCTTAATTGAGCAGAAAATCAAGAGGAAGGGTCTCTCCAAACCATCCTATGCTCCAAAACCGACTTTTGCTTCAAAACCAAACTACCAAGACAAAGGTATGTCTTCGTCCACAACAAATACAACTTTTAAGAGTAATGTCCCTGCTCGTGTTGATAGAGAAGAGACTGATGGACCTCCCCAACGGAAAAGAGACATCCAGTGCTTTAGATGTCATAGTCTTGGGCACTATGCTAACTGATGTCCAAACCAAAAGGTGATGGTTCTCTTGGAAAATGGGGAAGTTGAGTCTGAGGATGACACGGATGATAAGGAAGATCTCGGTCCATTCTATGATGAGGATGAAGAATCATTTGACTATCCACATCAAGGACCACTTCTGGTTGCTAGGGCACCCTTGGACGATTCAGCCGGTCCAATCTTTGACGAGTACGAGTCCACGGACAATGATCTCGGCCCAGTCTATTAAAACCCTCTTGGTTTGATCTTTGATGACTACATAGACGAAGATTCAGTTCCGATCTTTGATGAGGAATCCGAACAGCTCGACTATCCAGATCACGGTCCATTACTTGTCACTAGGAGAACCTTGAGTGTACAACCCAAAACCAACAAACGAGAAAAAGGAAGAATCTTTTTCATTATAGATGTTTGATTTACAATAAAGTTTGTTCTTTAATTATTAATGGTGGAAGTTGCAATACTGTTGCTAGTGATACTCTTGTTAGGAAACTTGGACTTGTGACCAGGCCTCTCTCTCGACCTTTCAGATTGGAATGGCTTAACGAGGCTGGTGAACAATACATGAAGGAACAAGTCACGGTCCCTCTTACCATCGGGCGATATAAGGACGAGGTTCTTTGCAATGTCCTTCCCATGGACGCTTGTCACATTCTTTTGGGTCGACCTTGGCAGTTCGACAAAAAGACGGTGCATTATGGATACACAAACCGACACTCCTTTGATCATAAAGGGAAAAGATCACATTGGTGCCCTTGACTCCTTTGGAGGTTCACCAAGATCAGATCCAACTCAAGAAGGGTCGACACAAGGAACCCGAACCGGATGAACCAGTTACATCTCGTAAGAATTCTAATTTCTTTATCAAAGAAAGTCAGGTCAGGAAATATCTTTGCTCTCGACAACCATTTCTTTTGTTTATTTACAAAGAATCTCTAATGGATTCTTCTTCTAACCTGGCACCGGAAATTCCGAGTGAATTGATAGATGTCTTGCATGATTACTCTAATGTCTTTCCAGATGAGAACCCAAAAGGATTGCCACCAATAAGGGGTATAGAGCATCAGATTGACTTCATTCCGGGTGCACAACTTCCGAACCTACCAGCGTATCGAACCAACCCGGTGGAAAAAAGGAACTTCAGAAACAGATTGGAGAGCTACTCGAGAAAGGCTACATAAGAGAAAGCCTTAGCCCATGTGTCGTACCTGTCCTCCTTGTGCCCAAAAAGGATGGATCTTGGCGAATGTGTGTAGACTGCCGCGCCATCAACAACATTACGGTAAAGTATAGGCATCCAATCCCTAGGCTTGATGACATGCTTGATGAATTGCATTGTTCATCTGTTTTCTCTAAGATAGACTTGAAAAGTGGTTATCACCAAATTCTCATGAAAGAAGGTGATGAATGGAAAACCGCATTCAAAACAAAACTAGGATTATATGAATGGCTTGTCATGCCCTTTGGTCTCACTAATGCACCTAGTACATTCATGCGTTTGATGAATCATATCTTGCGATCATTCATCGATCATTTTGTTGTTGTCTACTTTGATGACATATTGATCTACAACAAGAGTCTTGATGATCATAAGGTGCATCTGAAATCTGTTTTAGAAATCCTTAGGAAAGAACACTTGTTTGCTAATCTTGCTAAATGCTCTTTTGGGACAGATTATGTGGTCTTCTTAGGTTTTGTTGTAGGTTCAGATGGACTCAGAGTGAATGAAGAGAAAATCAAAGTCATCCGAGACGGGCCTAGTCCAACAACCGTGGGTGAAGTGAGGAGTTTTCATGGACTTGCTGGGTTCTACCGTCCCAAACTTCAGAAAAATAGCAGCTCCACTCACCTAGGTGATCAAAAAGAATGTTGGGTTCAAGTGGGAACAAGCTCAAGAAGAGGCATTCCAAATTCTCAAAGGGAAGTTAACTCAAGCTCCTTTACTTATGCTTCCTGATTTTTCTAAAACCTTTGAGATCGAATGTGATGCTTCGGGTGTTGGCATTGGTGCTGTCTTGATGCATGACAGGAAATCCATTGCTTATTTCAGTGAGAAACTTGGAGGAGCCACGCTCTACTATCCCACTTACGACCAAGAGTTGTACGCTTTGGTGCGAGCTCTTCAGACTTGGGAACACTATTTATGGCCAAAGGGGTTCGTGATCCACACTGATCAACAATCATTGAGACACCTCAAGGGCCAGCAAAAGCTAAAGAAAAGGCATGCCCGTTGGGTCGAGTTCATCGAGACATTTCCTTATGTGATCCAAATATAAACAACGTAAGGAAAACGTGGTGGTTGATGCCTTGTTTAGAAGGTACACTCTTCTCTCAACTCTAGAAACAAAGTTGATAGGATTTGAATTTATCAAAGATTTTTATGCAACTGATCTGGATTTCAAAGAGATTTATAGAAAATGTTCCAAGACTGCTTACAGAAAGTACTATCAAGTGTGATTTCCTATTCTATGATAACCGCTTGTGTGTGCCCCAATATTTATTGAGGGAGTTGTTTATCAAGGAATCACATGGAGGAGGTCTTATGGGACATTTTAAAATCAAGAAAACATACAAGGTGGTGTATGAGCATTTCTATTGGCCAAGCTTGATGAAGGATGTAGAGAGGATATGCAACTGATGTGTGGTTTGCAAGAAAGCCAAATCCAAAGTGAAAACCAAGGTTTACCCATCCCATCTCATCCTTGGGTCAAATTATCTATGGATTTTGTTCTTGGATTGCCTAGGATTAATTTTGATCGAGATTCTATCTTTGTGGTGGTTGATAGATTTTCGAAAATGGCTCATTTCATACCTTTTCATAAAACTGATGATGTGGTACGGCCGTGGAATGGCTGTCTCTCCCTGGATCACTTGAAGGGGGCGTGGGTGGATGATAGATGATGATGATGGACTTTACCTTAGAGCTATGGACTGCTCAAAGGTTGTTTTGCTGCTCCTGAGACACAGGATAACCCTGCTTAGTGTCTAGGATGGATCACAGAAGATCGCTCTTCCTTAGTGATATAAAACAAGTCCACCTAAGTGAACAAAGAGACAAAGTCTCCACAGAGACGATAGGTTGAGCCAAAGCTTAAGTTTATTGAATAATGGTTCATTGTTTACATGGAGGCTCGTGGTTACATAAATAAGTAAGAAGAAAACGAAATCCTAAGCTAAAAAAACCCTAAACCAAAACGAAGTCGGTTTAGTGAAAACCATATCCTAATCATATTGCTAATTGGTTTAAGATAACCAAACTTAATCCTAATTGGTTTACACTTAATGAAATCATAAATAAACTGAAAATAAACCATATTAGGCGTGCCTAATCTTCTTGGGCCAGTCATAATCCAAGCTGGCTTGTCTTTCCACTTTTTGGGCCGATAAAGGCCATTTTCGAACAACTCTTGCTTGGGCTCGATCCATATTGTTTCTGGTCCGACCAAGTGCCTCATTAAGCTCATTTTGATGATGAAAATGCTCCTGATAATCCAATTGCACCTCTGGTTCTTCATCTTCCATTTCCAACTCATTTCTCGGCCATGTCGGTTTAACCAGTCCATTTCTCGATTATACCAGATCACCCATTTCATTTCCTCTCCAACCAGCTTCCTTTCACCCATTTCCTGGTCAATTAGATTGCATACCAGTCTTCCATTCTGGTTCATAGTCATTCTTTTCTCTATTAAGGCCTCATCAAGATCCGTAGCCTTTTCTCGGTCCAATACCTCATGAATAAGGCCAATAAGCTCTCCAATAAGCCCATTAGGTCGTCCTGTGACCCATTCACTTTCTGGTACATGGATTGACTTCCAAAACTTGAGTTTTAAGCTGATCCAGGTCGCACCATTCCCTCCTCCTTTAAAAGGATTTGTCCTCAAATCCAGCTCTTCAAGGATGAATGGACAGTCCAATCTCAGCTTCTTTGTTTCTCTTTGGAACATGGTGTTGTTTAATCCTTTTTGCACGTTTATATTCCCTCCAGGTTTGAAAACAAGGTTTTGCAGGCCCTTGTTAAACCTCATATGCTCCACTAGGATAGTCTGAATCCATACAGAAGGTTTGGTTAGTAGATCACAAGAAAAATATTCAATGACTTCACCTTCTTCAACCATAGTTGTAAATGCAGATTCATGAGCTTTAGGTGATTCATTAAGCACTCCTTCTTCGGCTTGGTTTTGACCAGGCACGTGATCACATACAACTAATGATCTCTCCTCTTGTTTCAGATGGGTTTCCAAGTTGTCTGCTTGACAAAGAGTGGTTGGTTCTGATTCAAACTCTTGTTCTCTCTCACCCTGTTTTGCTGCAGTTTCTTCTTTCTTCTCTGCTGGTTCCTTCTTGTAACAACTTAGCTCATCATCTCTGGATTCTGGACATGGGACTGAACTCTGTTTTGGGTCTTTCATCACAGCATTGAGTGATTGATCTATCATGTTCCTGAGGTGTTCCTTGAACTGTGGGCTTTGCTATTCATCAAGATATGCTTCATGTAGCAGCAACTTTATTTGTTCCTCACGACTATAGTAGGACTTTGGCTCATATATGGATGTCCTAACACGTCTTTTATCTTCCCTAGCTTGGCTCTGCATCCTTTCCAAATCAGTTTGCCCATACCTCTTGGCTACAAACCGTTTCTTCATGACAGCCTTCATCTCATACCAAGAAGAAATCTGTTGCTCTCCATATTGTCTCCTAGTATTAGCTGTCTGATACCACCAATCAAGTGCATATCCATTTAAACCAGTAGATGCCAATTGAGCCTGCTTCTCTGCTGTGTACCCCTGACACTTGATAATTAAATCCATCTCCTTTTCCCACTCTAGGTATGTATCTGGATCAAAGTCTCCATAGAAGGGTGGAATCTGGATCTGTTTTTTTCTTTTTTGCAACTCCCTTGTTGCTTTGCGCTCAGCATTCTCTTCATGGTTTCTTTTTCTTTCAAAAGAATACATATGAGACTGCTGGATATGATAGATCACGTGATTTAGGTTAAGAACAAAATCCCCAAACCTTCAAGTGGCTCTGGGACGTGATTTAGGTCTCTCCCTGGATCACTTGAAGGGGGCGTGGATGGATGATAGATGATGAGGATGGTCTTCTCCTTCAAGCTGTGGAAGGCTATAAGGATGTTTTGCTGCTCCTGAGACACAGGTGCCCCCTGCTTGATGTCTAGGATGGATCACAGAAGATCGCTCTTCCTTAGTGATATAAAACAAGTCCACCTAAGTGAACAAAGAGACAAAGTCTCCACAGAGACGATAGGTTGAGCCAAAGCTTAAGTTTATTGAATAATGGTTCATTGTTTACAGGGAGGCTCGTGGTTACATAAATAAGTAAGAAGAAAACGAAATCCTAAGCTAAAAAAACCCTAAACCAAAACGAAGTCGGTTTAGTGAAAACCATATCCTAATCATATTGCTAATTGGTTTAAGATAACCAAACTTAATCCTAATTGGTTTACACTTAATTAAATCATAAATAAACTGAAAATAAACCATATTAGGCGTGCCTAATCTTCTTGGGCCAGTCATAATCCAAGCTGGCTTGTCTTTCCACTTTTTGGGCCGATAAAGGCCATTTTCGAACAACTCTTGCTTGGGCTCGATCCATATTGTTTCTGGTCCGACCAAGTGCCTCATTAAGCTCATTTTGATGATTAAAATGCTCCTGATAATCCAATTGCACCTCTGGTTCTTCATCTTCCATTTCCAACTCATTTCTCGGCCATGTCGGTTTAACCAGTCCATTTCTCGATTATACCAGATCACCCATTTCATTTCCTCTCCAACCAGCTTCCTTTCACCCATTTCCTGGTCAATTAGATTGCATACCAGTCTTCCATGCTGGTTCATAGTCATTCTTTTCTCTATAAAGGCCTCATCAAGATCCGTAGCCTTTTCTCGGTCCAATACCTCATGAATAAGGCCAATAAGCTCTCCAATAAGCCCATTAGGTCGTCCTGTGACCCATTCACTTTCTGGTACATGGATTGACTTCCAAAACTTGAGTTTTAAGCTGATCCAGGTCGCACCATTCCCTCCTCCTTTAAAAGGATTTGTCCTCAAATCCAGCTCTTCAAGGATGAATGGACAGTCCAATCTCAGCTTCTTTGTTTCTCTTTGGAACATGGTGTTGTTTAATCCTTTTTGCACGTTTATATTCCCTCCAGGTTTGAAAACAAGGTTTTGCAGGCCCTTGTTAAACCTCATATGCTCCACTAGGATAGTCTGAATCCATACAGAAGGTTTGGTTAGTAGATCACAAGAAAAATATTCAATGACTTCACCTTCTTCAACCATAGTTGTAAATGCAGATTCATGAGCTTTAGGTGATTCATTAAGCACTCCTTCTTCGGCTTGGTTTTGACCAGGCACGTGATCACATACAACTAATGATCTCTCCTCTTGTTTCAGATGGGTTTCCAAGTTGTCTGCTTGACAAAGAGTGGTTGGTTCTGATTCAAACTCTTGTTCTCTCTCACCCTGTTTTGCTGCAGTTTCTTCTTTCTTCTCTGCTGGTTCCTTCTTGTAACAACTTAGCTCATCATCTCTGGATTCTGGACATGGGACTGAACTCTGTTTTGGGTCTTTCATCACAGCATTGAGTGATTGATCTATCATGTTCCTGAGGTGTTCCTTGAACTGTGGGCTTTGCAATTCATCAAGATATGCTTCATGTAGCAGCAACTTTATTTGTTCCTCACGACTATAGTAGGACTTTGGCTCATATCTGGATGTCCTAACACGTCTTTTATCTTCCCTAGCTTGGCTCTGCATCCTTTCCAAATCAGTTTGCCCATACCTCTTGGCTACAAACCGTTTCTTCATGACAGCCTTCATCTCATACCAAGAAGAAATCTGTTGCTCTCCATATTGTCTCCTAGTATTAGCTGTCTGATACCACCAATCAAGTGCATATCCATTTAAACCAGTAGATGCCAATTGAGCCTGCTTCTCTGCTGTGTACCCCTGACACTTGATAATTAAATCCATCTCCTTTTCCCACTCTAGGTATGTATCTGGATCAAAGTCTCCATAGAAAGGTGGAATCTGGATCTGTTTTTTTCTTCTTTGCAACTCCCTTGTTGCTTTGCGCTCAGCATTCTCTTCATGGTTTCTTTTTCTTTCAAAAGAATACATATGAGACTGCTGGATATGATAGATCACGTGATTTAGGTTAAGAACAAAATCCCCAAACCTTCAAGTGGCTCTGGGACGTGATTTAGGTCTCTCCCTGGATCACTTGAAGGGGGCGTGGATGGATGATAGATGATGAGGATGGTCTTCTCCTTCAAGCTGTGGAAGGCTATAAGGATGTTTTGCTGCTCCTGAGACACAGGTACCCCCTGCTTGATGTCTAGGATGGATCACAGAAGATCGCTCTTCCTTAGTGATATAAAACAAGTCCACCTAAGTGAACAAAGAGACAAAGTCTCCACAGAGACGATAGGTTGAGCCAAAGCTTAAGTTTATTGAATAATGGTTCATTGTTTACATGGAGGCTCGTGGTTACATAAATAAGTAAGAAGAAAACGAAATCCTAAGCTAAAAAAACCCTAAACCAAAACGAAGTCGGTTTAGTGAAAACCATATCCTAATCATATTGCTAATTGGTTTAAGATAACCAAACTTAATCCTAATTGGTTTACACTTAATGAAATCATAAATAAACTGAAAATAAACCATATTAGGCGTGCCTAATCTTCTTGGGCCAGTCATAATCCAAGCTGGCTTGTCTTTCCACTTTTTGGGCCGATAAAGGCCATTTTCGAACAACTCTTGCTTGGGCTCGATCCATATTGTTTCTGGTCCGACCAAGTGCCTCATTAAGCTCATTTTGATGATTAAAATGCTCCTGATAATCCAATTGCACCTCTGGTTCTTCATCTTCCATTTCCAACTCATTTCTCGGCCATGTCGGTTTAACCAGTCCATTTCTCGATTATACCAGATCACCCATTTCATTTCCTCTCCAACCAGCTTCCTTTCACCCATTTCCTGGTCAATTAGATTGCATACCAGTCTTCCATGCTGGTTCATAGTCATTCTTTTCTCTATAAAGGCCTCATCAAGATCCGTAGCCTTTTCTCGGTCCAATACCTCATGAATAAGGCCAATAAGCTCTCCAATAAGCCCATTAGGTCGTCCTGTGACCCATTCACTTTCTGGTACATGGATTGACTTCCAAAACTTGAGTTTTAAGCTGATCCAGGTCGCACCATGATGTCATGCATGTTGTTGAGTTGTTCTTTAGAGATATTGTTAGGTTGCATGGAATGCCTATAACTATTGTTTGTGATAGAGATGCTAAGTTCTTTAGCTACTTTTGGAAGACTTTGTGGTCTAAGTTAGGAACGAGGCTGTTATTTTCCACCTCTTGTCATCCTCAAACTGATGGCCAAACTGAGGTTGTAAACCGGACCTTATCTGCATTGGTTAGGTCATTGATTAAAAATAATCTTAAAATTTGGGAAGAATGTTTGCCTCATGTCGAGTTTGCATATAACCATTCTATGCATTCTGCTACTAAGTTTTCTCCGTTTGAGATTGTTTATGGTTTCAACCCTATGTCTCCACTTGATCTTTTGTCTTTTCCTTTTGAGTGAAACAATTAGTATAGATGGGAAAAAGAAGGCTGAGACCATTCTGAAGTTTCATGAGAAGGTTCGAGCCAACATTGAAGCCAAAACAAAGATTTATGAAAGGAAGGCAAATAGGAAACGGACCAAAGTCGTATTTGAGGAAGGAGACCTCGTGTGGGGTCACTTGAGGAAAGAACGGTTCCATGAAGAAAGAAAGTCTAAACTCATGCCTATATTCAATGGTCCCTTTCATATCATCAAGAAAATGCATGACAATGCATATGAGCTTGATCTTCAAGGTAAGTACGATATTTCTTCGAGTTTTAATGTTTCTGATCTATCCCTTTTTCGTGCAGATGATTCAGATTTGTGGACAAATCCTTTTGAATAGGAAGGGAATGATGCACCCCAGGACGTGGAACTAGCTCAACATGGTGATCAGGACGATCAGATCAGTTCAAATGAGGTTCACCCATCCGACCGGACCAGATACACTGACCAAGCCGTGTACACTGACCAAGCTGTGTACACTGGCCAAGCCGTGTACACTTACCAAGCTGTGTACACTGACCGAGCCATGTACAGAATCGACCCGCGTGCATCCGGAAATGACCTAAGGCTGGAACTATGACCTAATGACCGAATTGATCAACTTTCAGCCATTCTTTCCCGACCCATTCGACAATCTAAGACCAACAGTCGAGCCAAAACTCAAGATCAACGACAGGAACCTGACTTAGGACACAACACTTCACTTCTGGCCCGTTTAGTGTGTATTGCATGCCCCGATTGTCATGAAGATGACCTTTCCGACCAGTTTGATGATTTCATGATGATCGATCATTCTAAACTCTCTAAGGCAATGATACTTAAGCTCTCTGAAGATTTGGGTCGACTAAAGTTGAGTTCCGTTTGTGAAACTTCATCGATCACCCATACGGACAGCCCACAGTGCGTCATGCTCCTTACCGCGATAGATCCGATCAACACAGCTAGGCTTCATGAATCTGGACAAAAGTAGCCCAAGGGTCAATCGACTAATCTTCCTTGTTTTCCACACACTTTAACTGACTTTCAACATTCTTAGTCAAAGTTCTGATTTTTATGTATTGTTTTCAGCATTTTTTATTAAGTCTTTTTGACTCAAAACACTATAAGTATGTACCCTCTTTCTCATTGCAATACAACTGATTTTCTTCTTAGATTTTTGAGTTTATCTCTCTTAGTTCTTTGTTTAGAAGTTTTCTGTTTCTTCGTGAGGTTATCGCCTAGAAAACAACTATTCGATTGTTGGACTTGTGCGTCACATCAAGCAATATCGAATCTCTGGTAGTATCAAGAGTGATTCTGCCCCTCTTGTGTCACCCATCGATTCACTATTTCTCCAATGCGAGATCATAACCGTTTCAGACCGTTTGAGTGATCCTATTCAATCCTAGGACGTATCAGGAGTATCCTGAGAAAGCCGTCGGGAATAATTCTGACGGATTTCCGAGGAAATATTTCCTATGAAAATTGATTGCCCAGAATCCATCGAGAATTTGTGAAAATTAACAAAAAAACTATTAATTTTGTTTAAAATTTATAAAATTAAATAAAATGTATCAAAAATATAAACAAATATTGAAAACCTTTTATAACTATTATCATATATATATCCTTAACACAACAAAATAAACATATAAATATTAAATTGAAAAGTTTAAGACTTAAATTGATAAAATTATATAATAAACATTTTTAATAATACTCAAAAACATTTTAATATTGTCTTAAAAATTTTAAAATATAAATATTAGATTAATTTACACAAGTTATAAAATTTGAAAATATGTAGAAACCTTTATATATATTTAAAAGCATAGTAATGTTTTAAAAAAAATTAATTACTAAAAAAGGTTTTTTATATATTTAAAATTTTAAAATGAATGTTAGATATTTTATATTTTTAAAACGTTTTATATGTTTGAAATAATTGTAAAAATGTTATAGAAAGTAGTATTACTATTAAAAATAATATTAAAAATGTGTTTTAAATATTATAATTATTAATAATTTTTATAATATATAATTGATAACTAAATATATATATATATATATGGTCTTTAAGGGTTTTATTCTTATAACGTTTATTAAATATTATAACTACCCTAAAATATTTTAATATATATTTAAAATTTTAAAACAAATTTAGAAATTTAGTATTTATGAAAACTTTTAAATATTTGAAATAATTAGATTTTTTTTTAATATTATTATTAATAAAAATCACACATATATATATATATATATATATATATATATATATATATATATATATATATATATATATATATATATTAAATAATAAAAACGATTTTTAGATAATTTTAAATAGTAAAAACGTTTTTTACATATATCAATAATTCTAATAGTTTTTAGATATTAGAAAATTGAAAAAAAAATTAAAAAATTATTTATAAACACATAATAAAATCCCTAAACTAAAAAACAATCAAAATCTTAATTCACAAAACCCCTAAAACACATAGATTAAAATTCCTAAAATCTAACTTCATAATCCCTAAATCTAATTTCAAAATCAATAAATCAAACAACCTAAGATGTATCTAGCATAATATGAACATAAGGAATGAAACTTTCATGATTTTGTGAGATTTAGAGAGGAAGGAATGAAAATTGGAGAATTCGCGTGGAGGTTCTACGGGTATAGAGAGGAAACTTTAAGGTTTTAGAGAGAAAAGGGAAAAATGGGGAAGAAGAAGAAGAATCTCCAATATTTCTATATGAAATTCCCTACTGTTTTTTTCTGTCGGGAATCGGTAGGGATATTTTTTGCCAAATATTTGGCGGTCCAAATTCGCGTGAAATTTTTTTTTCCGATGGATTCCCTACTGCTTCCTGACCGACAAGGAATTATCCGGGAATCTTTCAGGAATTACCCACCGATTCCCGACGGATTTGGCATATTCTTTGGGGATCCATCAGGAATCGGTCGGGCAATTATCAACTGATTCCCGTTGGATTGAAATACTTTTTGCATGTTGTTTGATTGGTCCACCGAAACAACAAGTGGTGGGAATTCTGTGGGTAGTTCCTTACGGATTCCCGACTGATTCCTAACGGTTTTGTGGATTCGTGTCTTGTAAACTTTAAATTTTGATTCCAATTTTTTTAGGGAGTTACACAAACATTATATAAGCTTTTTTCACTGAAAACACACTCCAAAACATTGTAAACCAATTTATAAACGAATTAAAGACGAATCGTCAATTAACTTCGTAAAAATACATTAAGTTTAAAGAAAACTATCTTAAGACATTGCTAGAATTTTCAAGTATTGAGCGGATATAGTCTTTTTACTCATTATATGATTTTATCAACTTGTATGTAGGCAATGATCCAATCAGTAAACATAAAATTGATTTTAAACCCTTTTTCCATGGGTGTCTGTCGTAATCCGGATTCTCGACGGACACCCCAAAAACTGGTTGCCCATTGGAAATCCGTGGGGACTACTGACAGATTCCCACATAAGCCCCAAAAATTGGTTATCTGTGGGAATTCCGTCGGGAATTCAGTAAGTTATATCAAAAATATTTTATTACATTATACCATTGAAATACAAAATTTTATTATCCTCATACACTATCAAAAACACTATTTTTTAAAAAAAAATTGTATGACCTTTAAAAACAATTTTAAAATATTATTTACGAATTCTGTTAATTGTTTGTGTATGAATACATATTATTACCTTGAAGACTTGATGTTATTTTGAAAATATGTTGATTTTTTACTTGTCCAAACTTGTTTTTACACTTACCATATGACCCGATAATTTTTTGAGACAGTTGGCCCATAAATATTATATTTTCAATATCTAAATTGACTTCCGTCGGGAATTCCTTGACGGAAGTCACTTTTTTTTTCCATTGGGAATTCCCCATAGATTCGATGAAAATCATTTTTTCAGATTCTTTTGGGAATCCGTGATGCCATAACACGGGATCTACGGAAGACCCTCGGTGTCGATCTACTGTGATGCCATAACACGGGATGAGTCTATTTTATGATCTATTTAAGCCCATAAGCCATTATAAATTACCAGAATTCCCCTGGCTGACCTTAAACCATATTTCTATGTTTATAAAGCTATTGTTTTGGCCTTCTTTTATTCATAGTTCTAGGGCTAGAAGCGAAGGGTGGAACTCCTTTAGAGTCCTCCTGGAACTCCTTTAGTTCATTACTATTGACTTCTATTTATTCTATTCATCTGTGATTTTTTTTCTTTGATCATGTCTAAGTAGATCCCTTGTTTGATTTAGGGTTTATTAAAGGTTTTTATGATTTACCGAAACAATAGAATTGCTAGGATGATTATTAAATCTATCATCAGAATGATAATGGTGTGATTGCATCAATACTTGAAATATCTCTGATTAGCTTAAGTTACTAGGGACAATCGAAAGAATGGTCTAGTGATTCTAAGTGAACCAATAGAATGATCTTTTAATGTTTTGCTAAAAAATCCATTGATCGGTGCCGTTTGCATACCATCGATCGACGGTCATTCCGAGTTTGCACACGAAAGTTGTAGACTCTGAGCTAAGCTATAGGATAGATATAACTCATAAATATTTACTAACTTAATTCATGTTCTATGATTAAAAACCCCATGGCTTCTCCATTATAATTCATTGTCTGAAACGCTTGATCTAGCTATTTATTATTATTTCTTACAAACATATCAAACAAACAAGTTTTCTCTTTATTTACTGCTGTAAATTCATTTGCCTAGCTTAATCGCGACTGTATTGAGTTTATTGTATGTACACGCTCCTTATGGATTCAATCTCTAAATACTACAACCACTACAAGAAAACATGGCAGTAACGACTAAGCTTTCCGACAAATCTAGGTAGTCGTAACTTTACTTCCGCTTTGCTTCATCTTTACGAAGATATCAAAAATCGTCGTAAACAAGAAGTAAAATTACATGATTACAAATCGTCATAACACATAACCAAGATAACTTCTGGTTTACGACAAATATTTAAATTGACGTAAACTCGAAGTAAAGGACCGACTATTTTACTACATAATGTTTGCTTTGACTAACTTCTAATGTACGTCTAAAGTTTTTGAAATAGAAGAAAATTCTACTCTCTCATTGTTAAGAAAGACCAAAAGAAAATGAGAAAAGAGTAAAAAAATGTCTCATGGTGGCAATATCTATAAGGTTCGGATT